>JAAIXI010000214.1:0-92205 GCA_013403645.1 Heliconius nattereri | reverse complement strand
ATATATTGTATTTATAATTAGATAATTGTATCAAACTGTTTAAGTTAATTAATTTAGTTAAATGGATATTTTGTCTATTATTTTTAAGAATTAACTAGTATATTTTATGAAGTTTTTGCTAAATATATTTTCATGTATTTTACAGGTCTTTTTTCATTGTAGTTAACCCCAACCAAGTAATTAATTATCTCCACTTAAGATATCTTCGCTTTATTTTACCATTTTCTGACAATATTTAAGGCATTATTTTTAGCTTAACGCTATATCTGGGGCATAGCAAGGCAGGCAGAGGGAACCTAGTGTCAAGACACTATGTTCATATTAATACACAACATGTCGTGCTGAGTGGCAGGGCACAACGCCGCTATGAATCAACTTATTTACTCGAGTGAGAATCGAACCCACAAATTGTCGTATTACGGTCACACGCCTGTACCACTGTGCTAAACTGACCTGTTTTTTTAGGTCAATTTAGACTAAAATAATAGAAATTATACGCAAAAGAATAATCAAAAACTTTAGTCACCAAATCATTAAATTCTTAAAATTACATTTACTTCTTCGTTTTATCTAAATACGACACAGACGAAACGAAAAGAAATAAAACTCGCAAAGCATTCGTAGCAGAAGATTTAGGTCGCTAAGCATTTGCCCAAAAGGGGTATTTAAACGAATGTTTTTGTAACCACAAACGATATACATAAATAAATGAAAATAACGAAATACATATTCCGACTGGCAGTAATCCAGTCATTCATCGTTCAGTACAAATTACTTCATATTAATAAGGCTCAACAATCGCATATAAAAAAATTCACTTTGCTGAAAAAATTACAACTCACCTGTTATTCACATACAGGGAAGCTCTCTTCTGTCATATTTGGTGAAACACGGAACAATCTTACATCCGACCTCTAAGAAAAGAGGTTTTGTTTATGTGGGGAGCGCGAAGTTTCGTAGTTAGAAGCGAGCAGGCGAGACGACTCGCCCCTCAGCGGTGCGCGTACAGACTGACTTGGCACAGTCTCGCTGGCTACATTTCCACCGTATAGTGACGTACTCACCTTACCCCTACAGGCGCTGATACGGGTCCATTTTTTTATTATTTAATAATTTGTCTGTAAATGCATATTAAATAATAGAATGTATTGTTTTTGAAGAAATATTATTTTTGTTTCATTTTATGTGATATCTTTCAAATATTACCTACGTACCTTCTGTATCTTCAGCATTTAGCAGGTCGGTCAATGAGAACGCAATGTTAAAACTCTCTTTACTTCTTATACACAGAGTCATTTTAGACCTGTTCTTTTTTCTTTTGACAAAATAAAACGACATATTAATAGAACAATAGTACAGTATATACAAAATAACATAATAAAATCCGATTTCTGGTAACAACACTCGTCTAAATCATTTGAGTATTATCATCGGAATCAATTAATATTTACAAAGCACACATTGGAACACTTATTTCATTAACTTCCAAATATATTACTGACGAAATATCGAATATCTATAATAACATTATACCCGTCTCTAGGCCAAAGCCGGGCGTCCCCTCTTTCGTCCCTTCGCCGAAAAGTCTTACTGTACAACAAATGCTTAGCTAAAGCTTAGGTGTTTCTTACACTCATCAATCGCAAATATCTTTTTGAACGTTTGAATATTAAAATTTAAATAATATTGAGTTTGCATTTCCAATTAAAAAGTTTATTTTGCCAATTTTCACTGTCTTGCAAATTTATTAATTATTATTTGTGTTTTCATAACATTATTAACAGTCTAGTCTCATTCGTCGGCTTTCAGAGGCTATCGTGGCGTAGTGGCACAAAGGTGTGACTGTAACGCGACGGGGGTTGTGAGTTCGATCCCCACTCGAGGAAGTGAAATATTTATTTACGTTTATATTTCTATTTCTTTGCTCTGGTGTCGAGGCAACGTGCGGCGTTGAGTTCCGCCACTCAATATGCAACGAATTCGGTAGAAAGTGGGAAACGGATTGTCTTAACACTAGATTCGCTCTGCCTACCCTGCTGTGTGCGGGATACAGTGTGAAGCTGATTAAAGTATAAAAAAAGAAATAAAAAATTATCAATATTTTTCATTTGGTTTATTAAGAAAAATTATACTGTTTTAGTGAGCCATTTGTGGGTCCGATTCCCGCTCGCGGAAATTACACATTTAATATTGTCATTTCTTCACCTTAGTGTTGAGGGAAACACGTAACACGTAATGCCTCCAGAATTCGCCCGAAAAGTGTTGAGCGGAATGTCGTAGCAATGGGCTCTGTGTGCCTACCCTGCTATATGCGGGATAAGGAGAGATATGACATGATGTATCGAGTGCGCGATGGTTGATAGTAATTGCAGCATGTTCTTTTTATTTCCTTGCAGGTGTAGCTTCTATATAATATAAGCTGTAAGTAATAAATAGGTATTCAAACAAATCAACGCAACTGAAAAGTTAATAATATCGGTACAACAACATATAGTCGCTCAAAAGTTCGAAACGTTCAAAATGGCATTCTGAGTGTTCAAAAATATGGTACATACACTAGGAAAATAAACTAGCAAGATATATAAACGGCTTCCCAAAGATGAAAACCTCTTTAGGCAATCTAGTCGAGTTATTTATTATTTAAAACCATGATTTTTTCCCCCAGGAAATTATTAAGTAATTATTTTTATTTTTATTTTCGGCCTAAATCAAGAAAACAGAGGCTGGCTCGGCAAGGACATGCCACTCCTCGTTCCTCCAACTACAGTTGCTTCCACAACGGACCAGGCATCGGGTACCGTAACCACAGCGACCACCACTTCGAGCTCAACGTTCGCCGACGCGCTCCGGGCACCTGGCCCAAGCCGGGCGACACAGGATGCGCCAACCATTGCAACCTCCGTAGCACCCCCGCCGCGTTATCCCCCGCTGATAGTGGAGAATCTACCAAATTGGGCGACTCATTTCCGGTCGCTCCACAACAAATTGGGACAGAGAAGAAGAAGAATGAGTACCGCGTAATACAGCGGTACCTCTCCGAGCTCGAGAAGAGCGAGGCCATATCCTGGTTCTCCTATGCCCTCCCGGCGGAGAAAAGCAAGAAGGTAGCCATCAGGGGGCTACCCGTCACTACTACCCCGGAAGAAATAACCGATGCCCTGGCGGATCTCGGCTTCACTGTCGAAATCGTGCGCCCAATTAAAGCGAGGAAGGGGAGGCCGGGGTGCATCTTCCTCGCCATCCTGACGAACACCCCGGACCTGATACCTGGCATCTACAGCGTGACGGAGTTGTTATTCATGCCAGGTATCAAAATAGAAGCCTGGAGGAGCAAGAGGGACCCGGCGCAGTGTCACCGCTGCCAGGCATTCCGGCACTCCAGCCACGGGTGCCACCGGCGGGAGGCTTGCGTGAGGTGCGGCGAAGAGCAACTCGCGCGCGACTGCCCGAGGCCCCTCTATGTTCCTGCCACGTGCGCCAACTGTGGCGGCGCCCATCCCGCCAACTACTCAGCCTGCCCCCAATACAAGAGGGAGCTCCAGAACAAGAGGGCGGGCACAGTCGCCCTCACGAAAGAAGACGGTCGGCGCGGAGAACGTAGCCGCCAATCTCATGGCCCCCGCCAATCCCGCTACGGAGAGGGGTGGCAGAAGACTCAAGAAAAGGGGAAGGAAGAGAACAAAGAGACAAAAGGCCAGCGAGCCTCTCCCTCCCCTCACTGCCTCCTTGAAGACTACAGCGGCGGCCCCTGGTGCCGCGCTTAGAACCCCATCGGCCACAACCCGCCAGCCAACGCACGCTATCATCGTCAGGGCCATCGACACCCTCAAGGAAGTTCTCATTGCCTTGCAGGAGGGTCGTGACCCTGTCCAATGCGTGCTAAGCGGGATGATCAACCTTCTCCTTCACGCCTGAGGCCCCCCGCGTACTCTATTGGAACGCAGCAGATCTCCGCCGTCGCCTGCCCTTTCTCCGACACCTTCTACGCGACAACAGCGTTGACGTCGCGTTGATCAACGAGACGCACCTCCACCCAGCGCTCCCCTCCAACTTGCCGGGGTATCACGTCCTGCGGTTGGATGCGCCGGCAGAAAATCCATGGCGCGGGCTGCTGGTAGCCGTCCGTGGTCTCGTGTTCCACCAGCTGCCCAACCTCGACGCCCAGTCGTTTCAGTCTCTGGGCGTCGAGGTGCACATCGGCTCCAAAACCCTACGGATGTACGCCATCTACCGCCCCGGCGGAAACAACTTCCTACGAGTCAGCGAGGTGCACCAGTTGCTCGGTAGTTCCATCCCCACACTCGCGACCGGGGATTGGAACGCCAAGCACCCCGCATGGAGGTGCTGGACGACCTACACTGCCGGACGCAGCCTGCATCAAGACTCCATCCGCCATCGCTACGAAGTGGTGGGTCCCGACGAGCCGATACACTACTCGTAGTGCACAGAGGGCTCGACGCGATGGACATTGAGACCCTCCCAGATGCCTTCGGGTCTGACCACCATCTGTACTAGTTACACTCAAGGGCAGGCTGACATTAGCCAGCGGCCCACGACCCGGACGGCGGATCTCCTTGGTGCGGTTCGAAGCCAACATGAAAGAGCAGCTTCAGCACCTAACGCCTCCCATCTCTGAGCCAATCGTTGACTCTGCGGACATCCACCGGCTCGAGGCCAGGCTCACCGGGACCATACAGCAAGCGATGGAGGAAGCTTCAACGCCCGCCACCCCCCGCACTCTGCCTCCCATCCCTGCACGTGTCCACGCCCTCATCGGCCGAAGAGGAGGGTACACTCTGGGTGGCAATAAACCAGGGACCCAGCAGTGAAAACCCGGCTCAACCGCCTCGCAGAACGCGTATGCAAAGCGCTCGTCGACGTTGGTGCGGACGCGTGGGAGCGCCGGATTGAGGAGGCTAACGAGGACCAGCCCTCCCTCAACCGTCTGTGTCGCCAACTCACCAAGAAGAAGCCCGCTACTCATCCCTTGGTGCACCCAGACGGCTCTCTCCGGTACTCCGCAGAGGAGAGAGCAGAGATACTGGTGGAACACTTGGCAGCCACGTTCCAACCAAATGCCAGCAAACGACCCGCCCATCATGCGTGGATGGCGGCCGACGTCGCCCGCATTTTGGCCAATCCAGAGCGACTACTACCTGCACCTCCGTTCTTCACGCCTGAAGAAGCTAAAGCTGAAGAAGGCCCCAGGCTTGGATGGCGTTACAAATAGCGCTCTACGCCATCTATCCCGCAAGTTCATCGCCGCCCTGACCAGTCTCTTCAACGCTATTCTGCGCCTGGGATACTTCCCCCGGGCGTGGAAAGAGGGCCTGGTCATTATGCTGCCCAAGGCAAGGAAGAACCCCCGCATCCCAGATAGCTACCCCATAACCCTCCTCAGTGCGGTGGCCAAACTGTTCGAGAAGCTGCTATTACCGCTTCTCCAGGCGCACTTCCACCCGCGCAACGAACAGTTTGGCTTCCGTAGCGGGTACTCCATCACTCTTCAGTTGGGCAGAGTGGTGCATTACGCAACCACAACCTTCAACAGAAAGGAGAGTGCCACAGCAGCCTTCCTCGACGTGTCGCGCGCCTTTGATCGCGTGTGGCATCCGGGGCTGCTGTACAATGTGCTGAACGCAGGCATCTCCCACTACGTCGCGCAGATCCTGGCCGATTATCTCTACGGCAGGACCTTCAGGGTAAGGGTGGAGAGTGTGAGGTCATCCAGCCACCCCATAGCCGCCGGAATTCCACAGGGCAGCACTCTTTCACCAGCCCTCTACGCCTTGTATACCGACGACATCCCCATCCAACAGGACACAACGCTGGCACTTTACGCCGACGACATCGCCCTGTTTACGAAGTCGCTCAACCCCAACCATGCAGCCGTGAAGCTACAGCGCGCCCTCGACCTGCTGCCGGACAGGCTGGCGGAGTGGAGGCTCGAGCTGAACATCGCGAAAACCCAAGCGATCAGCTTTGGTACTCGGAGACAGCCTCCTCCGCTGATCCTACAGGGCCAGCAGGTCCCCTGGAGCAGCCGAGCAACCTACCTGGGGGTTGTGATAGACAGGAGACTCAACATGACAGGGCATGTCAAGAAACCATGCCACCGCAGCGAGAACCGCGCTGATCCTGTTGCGCCCGCTGTTTAAATCAAGATTGCCATTGAAAACAAAGTTGTCGTTGTACAAGGTGTATGTCAGGCCTCACTTGACATACGCTAGCCCGGCGTGGTACGCCCTCGTCAGCGACAACCAACGTATAATCTTGCAGGTGGTCCAGAACCTCCCCTTACGGCGAGTGACCCAGGCACCATATTACGTTCATAATTCGACACTCCACTCCACAGAGACCTCAAAATGGAAAGCCTGGAGGCTCACATCGGCCGGCTCGCGTCCAACGCATTCCGCCGTGCCGATGCATCGGTCCATCTGCATCTTCGTAGCATCGCGCCACTCCACACCCGACCGCCAGACAAGAGAAGACGCCTGCCGAGGGATATTATCCCCCCCTCTCCCTCCCATTCCAATTCCTGAGCAGTCACCTCGGTCGCTGGACGCCTAAGCTGGGCCTCTCGCGGGTAATCGCGAGTCTCACCTGGCTGGGCTGACCGCCCAGGTGGCATATGCTCATCCGCCCTCCCCCTGCCTCATCTGCACTGTGCCTGCCCTGGCAGACACAACTCCACCGGGCCTAGTGCCCACCACAATGACGCGGTCATAGTAATGGCCGCCGCCAGAAGCCACGGCGAGAGGGCATCCGCTAGCTGCCGTTTCCCAGCGCCATGGCGCTGGAGGAAAGAGATTCATTCAATGTGTTTCCTTGTTAAGGCGTTCTTTATGCCGATACAAGGTTCATAAAGATCGTCAACTTGCCAAGCTTAAACCTTCAGACGCACAATGGATGAAGGTACAAAACTCATTATACAAAAATAAATTTAAAAAATGCGTCCGAGTCTGACGCACTTTTTATTTTTTTTAATAGTGTAAGAGTAAGTAGTCTTATACTATTAAAAAGACTTCCAAATTATAAAATCTTTGTATAATTATTTTTCACTTTTTAGTTCGTTGTTAGAAGTCGGTTTTTCTTTTTGTTAAAAATTAATTTATTTTACGATTTTAAGTGATGGGTAGATCTTAAAATGATGCTTCTTAAACGAGTGGTGATGGTGGTGGTAGTGGTTGTGGTTGTCCTATGTAAAACTTTATTTAATTAGGTATTATTTTTGTGCAAAGTTACATTTTGGTATATTGACAAGAAAATACATAAAATGTATTCGGGCGAATGAAGAATCTCCCTTTTTTGAAGTTGGTTGAAAATGAGAACATCCTCTTTTTTGAGGTTGGTTGAAAAGAAATGCAACGATCAGGAATCTCACCTCTGACATCAATTTAAAAAGTTTTTGCTTGTAACTATTACAGTATAATCAATTTTTTACCAAAAAAAACAAACTTTCTAAATTTTCACCGGATCCCATAATCGGAACCTAACCAAACTTTCACCAAATTATCCTTTCAAATAAAAAAAGAATCATCAAAATTGGTTGGCGTGACATTGAGTTATTCGTCTATTTGTCGCGCACATACCTAATGCAAATTTAAGACTTATGTGATTTTCTCATAGATACCATTGTCAGACATGGACCAAAAAAAAAGGGACCATTCGGGAAGCTTCAGCTTTCAAACAAAAAACAATCAAAATTGGTTCACCTAGTCAAAAGTTATGAGGGAACAACATAAAAAAAAATACAGTCGAATTAAAAACCTCCTTTTCTTACAGAAGTCGGTTAAAAAATGTAATTAATTATTTTTTTCGTGAATTACATTTGGAATATTTATTTATTTATTGTGAGAAATTGTAATCCGTAAGAATGTTTATTTCTGGTTGTTCGCTTCGATACTTTAAATATAATTTATTTATATTTTTTTTTAATTCACATTTATTTAGGCAAACGACAGGTACGCGTGCAAGACAAACGTGAATTTTACGACATATATCTCGACCCCGAAGAAATTCCGGGAGTAAAAGTACACAAAAAATTAAAATGCCGACCTACCTGTCGCCGAGGACGCCCTGCCAGGAATCGAACCAGGAAGTTCAGAACTGACGTCCAGATGTGATATCCATTACACTACAGGACTTGTGAGGAAGGAAAGCTAATATCCAAATGCTTTCTTCATCTACGCATGCGCAATATAGTTACCATAAATAGATTCGATAAATTGCACTTTTTAAAAATTTATGGATATTTTTAATATTAAATATTTATGAAATATATATGTAGAAGGAAGCGATTGGAACGGGAATTATATTATCTTCGATATTTATTGATTAGCTTTAATATTCATGTAAAAAAGATAATGTATCAACAAATTTGTATAGCTTCAGAGGAAATGATCGAAAAGACACTAATTGTTGATTATTGTGGAATTACGATTGGCTGACATATGTTTAAAAGACTCCTACTTGACTTTCATTTGACCAGTGAGGTAATTTGACCAATAACGCGGAGGCTTATGCCTTGAGTAGAGTCGTGACGTGTGATGGTGAAGTTCGATTTTAAAATAGGGAGGAAGTTGACGATTGTAGAATGTCTTAGCCTTCTGATGTTTTGACGATCGTGGAATAGTTTAGTCTTCGGATGTTTTGCAGAAAGGAAGGACTAGTGACGAGTGTCACGAATCTGCTGCGTTATTCCTGCTTGCATAGACCCACATGGAGCCCACAAGTCCAATAAGAGTAATTTGTGAGCAATCTCCTACATATAAAATTATTTTAAAATACTACTATATTTACAATTATATAAAAAATATTGTCCATTTGGCTTCCAAATAAATTATAAAAACAGAAATAAGAGAAAATCAAAAATGTAAATTTACCAAAAATGTACATTTCGTATATATTTGTATCATACATAGATGTTCTTATATAAAATCATTCTCTTGAAGCAATTATTCCCTGCTAGATGGAGCCTATCCTCTAAATATTACCTTTGATTGACACAGATGTCGTATCTACATTAATTTATTAATAATCTACATTTTTCAAACCGTCGTTAGTATCAAATCGTTGCTAACACAAACATAAGCACCGAGCTTTACTTTAATTTATTAATTAATATATCTATTTATTCTTTATACTTTTAGAAGAAATTTGTGAATTTTAAATCCTAGATTGTTATTTGGTTAAAAGGTAGTGCAATTTATTTTTCATCATTTTAAAACAGTATTTAAAACTTATATCATAATTCTATGCATTTTTTGTACTATAATCACATAATCAAAGTTTACCTCAAAATGAGTCTGTAGTAACAATATAAAAAGGGACTACGGATTTCGGGACGAACTTTTATGAATATACTTTAGTATTTACTAAATTCTAATTTAATAAAATTGTAATGAAGAGACGTGGTTTAAAAAAAAGTGTTTAAAGATATGTCTTACTTTATATACAAACATACATAGCTTTGCATTCTAATAATAAATATGGTAAACCTTTATAAACATATTTATCCTCAGAAATTATTACCCAAACTTTTCAAAAGACGGGTTCCTTTGATCCCGCGTTCTTTAAGATAAAAGAAACAATAAAACAAATTAAATACCTTTTTTACACTGTTATAAAAATAAAAAGACAAAAACAAGCAGAGGCGCATCAAATTTACTGAAATAAGCAAAAAAGGCCTGGGGTCTCAGTCTATAATAGAAGATAATCATATACGGTATATATATTACGTCCGAAGAAAATATACTTTTTATATAATAATAATATACTTTTTTTAGTATAGTCAAAAAAAGTACTCGGTTTAATTTTTGTCACGCAGTGAGTGTGGCTGCATTCTAATTAAGTTACAAGAAACTATTGTAGCAATGGTAAAAAAAAATGACATACATAACTAATATGTATACTTCTAAAACCTCCTATCATGCTGTACAAACGATGAGAAATAGAAATAAACAATAGTTTATTCACGATTTCAATAGAAATCGTTGTTATATTTTTGTGATACAAAGTAAGTTAAAATAGAAAGAAAAAAAACCGTCGACGAATCGACGGTGGCCCTGCCAGGAATCGAACCTGGGGGTTTCTGAACTGAAACAGAACAGACGCGATATCCACTACGCCACAGGGCCGGTGCCTGAAATCAGGAAATATTCGAATGCATTCAAGTTCTACGCATGCGCACTACCTTTATTTATGTACTTCCTAAATAATTTCAAAATGTATATATATTATGTAAAAGACAATTGCAACAAGTAAAGTACGTTTGTACAACGTAAATGTACGTACAAACACAGTATTCCTTGATATATACCGTGGATAAAAAAAGTATTTGCACCTCCTAATTTTTTGAAGTTACATCTACAAAAAAAATAGAATGCTTTTAGTTAATAATTGTATTTAATAGCTTAATCTATATATATTTCGAATTGGTTAATAACATTTCTTAAAAATAGAAATGAAGAAACAAGACGGTAGAAACACATATTTTAAAGTCCAATAAGTATTTGCACACCAACCGGCTTTCACGTTTTTTGTAAAAAAAAATCATTAATAAATGAAAGTAAAGACACTTCATATTTTGTGTGCATTCCATTAGCATCAATGATGGCTTCAGATGGCTTTGAATCGAGACTTGAGCCCATTTCTCTACAAAAGCACGCTTCAAATATTTTTTATGTGAAAATTTCATTTTCCTCACATTTTAATCCAGCAGATGCCATAAATTTTCAATTTGGTGGATGTCTGGCGTTTGTGGCGGAGTTTTCAGCATTCTACGGACATTGTACATCCTTACCTTACCCACTCCTTACGTTTTCATAGGTGTATTCAAAATCAGTAGACTTAAAGTTATGAAACTTTGTGAAACCAAAAAGTTAAAATTTATAGGTATTGCATTGAAAACTATAATTATTAACTTATATTTGTAGTTCATTTCATAAATTAGTACGTGCATACGCTCGCAAACTTATATTTATATTACAGATAAAAACTATTACATACTTATAATTGTAGTTAATTACATACAAAATGAGTGCATACCCGCGCAAATATCAATTTGTAAATTTTTATAAATTGTACTTCTCGTTAAATCCTGAAATTGGTAATTGGTACTGGTACTGGTTGACTTGGGTTTACTAGCAACATTTGTATATACGTATATGTAAATAAAATGTAATAATTTATATGATAATTATTCTGAATTTTAAATGCCTTAACCACTTAGGGGTTGACAAAATTCATTTTAGACTCCCCGTTAGCGAGCGGGTGGTTATACGTAATTACACATATCTAACGAAAATCGGCTACATCGTTTAATTACTTTTAAAATGTAATTCTGAAACTAAGTTCAAAATTAATCGTTTTAGCCCCAATTAGAGAAATGGCGTGTTGGGTTTCAGGACTCAACGACGTGCTTGGTCTTACCAGGGCACTAAAATAAGGCACTAAAATAATAAATTATATTTTAATTTTTCCTGTGTATAGTCGGTCTCACAATTATCATGTTTACAGTAAAACGCTATCCCACGCTACTACTCCCGTGGGACACTATCTATTGGTGGAATTATGTTTAATTAATAAATTATATTAAAAGTTATATTAAATCTAGTATTACATAGTACTATGCGAGAATTATATTTATTATATTTTTTGTTTGTTAGATTTTAATCTAACAAACAAAAATAAGGTGTGTAAAGTATTAAGACTTGTATAAGTCTTAATACTTTGATTTTTTTTCAGCTTCGCACTGTATCCTGCACATATAGCAGGGTTGGGGAAGCCTGGGGACCTGTTAAGACACTTCCATTCCTCAATTCCCGCCGAATTCAGCAGACATTGCGTGTTGAGTGACGGAAATCATCGCCGCGCTTTGCTTTGGAATGAAGAAATGAAAATAATTTTATTTCTTCAAGTGGGAATGGAACCCACAAGCTGTCGCTTTACAATCGCAAGCTTGTGGCCCTGCGTAACGACTGGGCGGCCTAGAATTTAAGTAAACATATTTAATACTATGTTAACTCACAAAATAAGCGTTGAAGAAGACAATTAAAAGATTCTTAAGAATGGACAAATAGATGATAATAAATAGAAAAAAAAAATAATTTGTCATTCGCTTGTCTAAATTAAGATATACAGATTTATGCAAGTAACAGAAACTACATAGTTATATTCAGTAACAATGTTAGTCAATATAACATTGTGTAACAAAGGAACTTGTTGACATTTTAGAATTTATGACTAAAGCCTCTGCTACACTGCACAAAAATTATTTAAAAATTTAAATTTTTGCAACTTAGCACATAATCTGAATGTAAGCGCGGTGGTAGCGGGGTCGATTACAAATCTGGGGAATGAATTATAATTGTTTCACCGCTCTGGTAAGAAACAAGTGGAACGTTGATGACCGTTGCTCAGTATGCAATATCTCAAATTCAGGCGGTAACTGAAGAACGGAGTGCCTTGACACTGGACACTTAGTCTTTATTTATCCTGCTACACGCGCGATAGGAACAAAAAAATAATTTATATTCGGAAAAAGAATTATTATAATTTAATCGTTCTAATAAGTACCGTCACTGGAATGTGGATAGAAAATACACCATGTTGACTTAAGGCTAAAAATAAAAAATGATTTCTATAGTTTCTATATGTCGACTCATCCGAAGATTCGTCGGGAGAGTCCGTAGAAATTTTAAACGCTACTAATGGTGGAACTATACAGCTTAGATTTTTGAATTGATGATATGTTTATATTTTAGTAAGCTCTACGATTCTGTCTGTCAATAAAAATATTTTTCAACAGTTTATTATTTGGCGAATTAGGGGGTTATTTAAACATAAGACATTTTATGAGGCAGAGAAGTATGTAGATCTAAGAAAGGGTACTAAAATTGAGCAATAATTTATTTATTGGTTTATTATCACATCCGATCATATTTATCCAACGGCCTTTATTGCAAACGAAAACCTTATCGGAACTATGTTTACAAACGTCACCTTACTTAACCAATATTAGTTACTTAATAGTCACAGTACTTGAATTCAACATGGCAAAAAGGTGGAACGTTTTTATTCTGGTCGTGTGCTTAGCGTCAAATATTGTGAGTTGGTTTTCTTTTTTAGTTTTTGGTATTTTTTCTATTTTTACCAAAAAAAATTACTTTAATATCACACAAATAATTTTTCCGTAATATGAGGCTATAGTCGCGTATTGGGCCTCTATCTACACTCGAGGAATTATCATTTTTATACGAGTATTTTCTTTTACCGAAAAACGGTTGAAGGAAAGGAAACTTTTCTGTAATATTTCCTAATACATGACAGATGTAAATATAATAAAAAATCTACTTATTAGGTACTTGTCGTTTAATTTTTAATATATATAATTATTAGAGACCAGTCGCGGCGCTGGGGCGCAAAGTGTGACTGTTCTCACAGGTCCTAAAGTTTTAACATTTCCAAAGAAAAATTAAAAAGTATACACTAATATTCTTTTGGAGCAAAATGTTAAAATATACTAGTATATTCCGTATAGGCATTATAAAGGCATGGGCTAATTAACTACTTGCCAGGATTTATTACTCATGTCAAGTTCAGCATGTTCGTTCCGTTGTTAGAGTTTTGTTCTTAATTAATTGCCTTATTTGTTTACTTTTGGCTCGGTTCGTTTGAAGAATGCAAATGAAATATGTTTGTGAGATATGGTCTGGAGTGAACATTTTTGGGGAAAGTATTTTTTTATACTTTTTAGGGTTCCGTACCTTTTAAGGGAAAAAGGAATTCTTATAAGATCCGATCCTAGCATCTACACGTAGTACTAGATTAGGAAAAACTATACATTTGCGACTAAATCCTAAAAAATAATAACCTTAAAGAGGGCCAAAATTTATTATTAAAGCCGCTAGTTCAAATGAGGTATTATATGAAAGGACACTGGATAAGCTAAGCTTGAATTACATAAAAAGCTCGAGACCTCCAATTTTTGTACGGAAACCTCGGTGGATGAGCCTGACTCGCGGTCTTCCTTTTTTTTTGCGTATAGACAGTTTCTTTTTACGGTTTTTTATTTTTACGGTAAAAGTACAATTGTTTTATTATTTTCGTAAGTTAATTTGAGTTAAGTAGATATAAAAATATTTATTTGAACTTTTAAATGAAAATAAACCATATTTCAATTACTCGAGTGGAAATCAAACCAAAAACCACAACTTCTAACCTCATAATATTGAATAACAAATATTTAATATCATTTCTGACACAGAGTTAAAATTGCTTATAAAAGTTCATAAATAATGAATTAAAACTTTGCATAATTAAATCCATTTCAAGTCCATAATCAATTTTCGATAAAGAACGACTCCATCCAAGTCGACTGTGCTCCGAGTAAATTGTATTTATTTCAAATTATACACATTTTAAGTTATTGAATGTAATCATTTTATAGAAGGGAATATTTAATTATACTTAAGTATGGTAAATCTAAAAAATAGTGATATTTTAGATACTTGAGTGAAGGATTCATATAGTAGGTACTCTTGTTTTGTGAAAGAAAAATTTTTACATGTCTCTTAAAAGAGTAGTAAGGCATTTTTTCCATATCTCATTTCAAATAATTTAAATATAAGTATATGACCAAAATATATATTAAAACTGGGCCAAAATTTGTTATAATAATATTACTATACACCATTTCAATTAACTAAAGCTGAAAACAATCTTGAAATTCAATGAATGGGTATTTTGCAATTTTTTTTTAATTTTACGTGCACGAAAGACTTTAAAAAAACTAGCTGAAATTCCAATGATTGCTTATGATGGAAATTTAAACTTAACTACTTTGTTCAATTAAGAAACCCTACATGTTCTACAAAATATATAAATTTACAAAATATGGCGAAGAATTTTTTTCAGCAATAAACATTTAATGAAATGGACCATCAAATTAAGTTGTAACATTTTCTTTTCCTAGTCATATCATATTGAACCAAGCATTTTTACGCTTCTACAAATTACCTAATCGATTGTCAATGAAAGTTTTTATTTAAATAATAGATGAACCTTTTTTATGTTAAGTTTTAAAATATATAATTACCTATATATTTTTTAACAGATTGCCAAAATTATTCTACCTCACAAGCTGAGATACTTAGAAAACATGTTAAACGCCGAAGTCGTGGCCAAGGCAGCTAAGATACGTCAAAGAATGGAAGCCAACCCAAGCAATCAAGATAGTGAAAAAAGCTGGCCATTCCTATTAGCAAAGTATCAAGAAGATAAAAAGAATAACATTATCACTAACTTTAACACGTTATATGGAAGGCGAAAAATTTAAGATTTTTCCTTATTTACTATAATTATCACTGTAAATTTACTTACTTTTTATGTTAATTCGGCCTTTGTTTACCTCACTGCTTATTGATATTAATATATATACTTTTGAAAATAATCCTTTACCATAGTTTCCTGTTTTGAAACGTAAGTAGATACTTCTGCGAGCTATATAAAAAAAATATTGTATATATTAAAAATTATTGGTTCTAAGTGTTTCATATAATGTATTAGCGGTAAATATTGTGATACAAAGTAATAACATTTTGTTAATATCACTTTTTTAAAACATTCTAGCATACAACGTATATTGGAAACAAAATATATAAAAAATCAAAATATTTGATTTCAAATTACTGTATATCGTATTAAATAAATATTATTAATATTTATGTTATTTTTTTTATATCCCACATTTATATATATGATTTGTAAAGATTAAAAATAATAATAATATTTTAAAATTGATATAAAATGAAATCAGCTTCACGCTCTATTCCGCACACACCAGGTTAGGCAGATAATTCTGTGTTAAGACACTCCGTTCCCCACCTTTCCCCAGTTTAATATGCAGTTTGGGCCCAGTCGTGGGCAGGGGCGCACAAAGAGTGACTGTAAACTCCGACTGGTTGTAGGTTCGCTTCCCCCTCGAGGAAATGAAATATTTATTTAAATGTATATTTCCATTTCTTCGCTCTGGTGCCAAGGTAAAGGGTGGCGTTGAGTTCCGGCGCTCCGCGAAAAGTGAGAAACGCAGTGTCTTAGCACTAGGTTCCCTCTCCCTACCCTGCTGTGTGTGGGATAATTTTTTCATATGCAGTTGCAATGAAAAAATCATATTAAAAATTTACCGAACATTAAAACAATAGGGACATTATTTTGTAAACAATGAAATTTCTGGGTCATTTATAGTCACGTTTATTGTTTTATACGAATGGACCTTGTATGCTATAAATATTTTGTATAGCGATTGTATTTCAGAGCAATTTCATGTCTGTAAGCCATATAAGGATTGGCAAATGCAATTTCTATACTTTTTTATATATTTAGCAATATAACATATAATTATAATTTTGATTTTACTTTAAAAATATAAAGTGACAAATATTAGTTCACGTTTAGTGTTTCTACATTAAGAAATAAATTTCTTTCGTGAAACATTTCGTAAAGCGTTTAGTGAACCTGGGAGAAGGAATGAAGAGTAGAAGATATAGAAAATATACCCGGATGAGTCGAATACTTAATATTAAGACATCCGTTGCCCACTCTGTCCAAATTTAAATAAATTGTATTAAATAGCAAAAGTCCGCGTCGCAATTTACCTATCAGGGCGGGGAAATCAAAATAATATAAATATAATTATTCCTCCGTATGGTTTTCGAACCCACTAACATTTCGATTGTAGTTCAACGCTATCGAAATGTGCTATGACGGTATACAAATATTAAAGGAATAAAATAAAAGACACCAATTCTCATATAATTTAAATGTAATAGATCACTAATTTGAATACATCTATAGCTCCATTTTATTTTATATACACAGTACAGCTTCAGAAGAAAAAATAATTTATTATCTAACATCTATCCTCATTGTATAAATCTATTTTATTATATACATACATTATATATATTGCAACTATATGAATACATAATTTACAAATATTACACAAATAAAATTCTCGTCGTTTTTACAATTACACATGAGACGTTATACCTACATGTCTATATTTGAGGTTCAGATGTGGTTGGTTTAGTTTAAAAGGGGGAAAATTGCAGATTATTCTTTCAAACTTTCAGACACTCATAGATTCTGGTGCTGCTCATATAACATATATATATTTCTGGCATATTTACATAAGATGGATACGTTAATTCGCAGACCAGCCGATAGAGTTTAACTGCGTGAATTTTGCAAGAAACGCAATTTTTTGTAGACCACGTTTTAAAACAAATAAATTGGTGGATTGGTAAAAAATATACAGTTAGTGAGTGGTCTAATTAAACCAATACCTAAAACTCGTTGTATGATGCTATACTAGAAGCTAGAAAGCTAGACTTATGTAATTTTCGAAAACATTCATTATATTTACTTTAAAAGGGAAATTTATCAAAAAAAAACATTATTCATAAAATAAATATGTAATATTTAAGAAATATATAATTTAAAAAAAAATCCTTTTTTTCAATAACAATAACGCAATTTTAACGTAATGAAGTAGAAAACCGCAAATGGAATCATACGCACATTCAATATTGAACGACGATTAAGCAACTGAAAAAACCATTACTGCGCTCAACGCCGCGATTTGGCCTTGTTATCAGAGCGAAGAAATAATAATATTAATAAATATTATTCATTCCCCCGAAGAGAATCGAAACCACAGCCATCGCGTTTACAGACACTGCGCCACGACGGCATAACGGAAGTTACCATTTTGGCATTTAATTGGAGAACTAACAATATATGAAAAATTAGTATAATCCATTTAATACAATATACTCGTATATATAAGGCGCACATGAATGTAACAGCGAAACTGGCAAAAACCCCAGTTCACAAATAGGCTTTAATATATTATATTACAGTATACTTATTTACATATATCATATTAATACAGGGAAGTCCAATGCATACCTATACAAGGGAACCTATACAAGAGTATTTTTGTTAGTTACGTTAAAAAATTAGGAATATTCTTTTATTAGGTAAAGTTTTGAAATTTAGACATTTGTAGCTTTTGCACCAATAAACCTTACATTTAATTTACATTGTATTTTAAATATATATGATTTAAACTTATGTATATAGTATGTGTAGTGATAAATTTCATAATAATTTTAAATTAATATTGAAAAAAAGGTTTCAAATTTTTACGATATTTCATGTATAAATTGAAAAATTAAATCGCCAACTAAATTGCTTTGTGCTGATGTATCTATTAATATTTATTTTTGCGCGGAACCCTCGGTGGGCGAGCCCAACTCGTCCGGTATCGGATTTTAATCAAAAAAATTATATCATTTTAAAAAATGGTGCTCGGCAAAATTACTATAAATCATTGTTTATTAAATTGGCTAACACTTAATTTTTCATACAAGTATTCGATATTATTTTTAAAACGATGTTATTATTGGAAAAACAGATTACTAATTTAATAATTATACAGTTCAAGTTTTTGAATAAAATTATTTAATACACTGGGCTCTTAGACCAATTAGTCTAATATATTTAATATTTATGTACGTGACAGTATTTTGAAAAAATAAACAGTAATTTATAAAGATATTGTATAATGATCAAAATATTAAAAAGTGTGAAATTTTCATAAAGACGAAACTTTTTGCTAACAATAACAAAAAAAGTTACTTTTGGACTAACAGCCTAATGATTTACAACTATATGTATGTACAAAAAAATATAATAATTGATATAAATTGTACATTTTTTGTAAATTCATTAAGTCTAGATAAATAAAATGTGAAGTATTTAATGATTAAAAAAAACAATAATAACATAAAAGAAACATTACAACAAACTGTGAGTATTCGTATCATTAAATAACGTTGCGTAATTTAAAATATTAATATACACGAGAATAAAATTAAATATTTATTTGACTTTATTTTCCATGTATTTATTCGTAATAAGTTACAGTCAATCAAAATAGAAATTATCTCTAGACTGAGATCCAAATACCCATTTGTCATGGTACTTGTGTAATATACGTTATGAGAGAACAATGGAATTTTAAAATAACCAAATACTCCATTGATCTATAGACTTAATATATAAAACAACATTGCAATCTCAATAGACAAACTATAAACCTTATCAATTACGATACAGCACCTTACAAAAATAGAATTTACATTACAATATGTTATATACGAACTTTTATTGTACTTTTAATTTTATTATTTTGAATGAAAATAGTTTTTTTTCTTTTATGCTTTGAATTTAGTTAAAATATATTTTTTATATTAAGCAAATAAAATAACAATTGAAATATTGTGTTGTCAATACATAATTTTTTCATTATTCCAAAAATTATTCTCACTACATACACGAATATATGATGAATAATCAGTGTTATGTAATATACCTCACGAATAAATTTAAAAAGAATCTTATAAAATTACCTAAATTCAACGCATAATATGGTACCTCAAGATAGATTCCTAGAGGGATAAAGTAAACCATAATACGATTTAAACAGAATAAAAATGACATTTGGGGAGAACCTGAAGTACAAATATAGCCACATAGTGGTTAATTTAGTGGCAATGAAACGGAGCCAACAAAAATTATTTAAAAATGCATTTTATTGAAAAGTTTACTTGAAAATAAAAAGGTTTTATGTTAAGGCGACTTTTTTAAAATAATAAAAAATCAATTCCGAATAATTTGAGTTTGTATAACATAGATATTTCTGACAGGTACACGTTCATATATTTTACCTTTTAAATGTCAAACTGCATCTTAATATGAATAATTTCACCAATGTACACATATACATAATTTACTAAAAAATATGACGAAATATACAATTAATTGATATGTACAATAGAAAAATGCAAATAAATCATATTAAACTCTAAACGAGCGTACTATAAAATATGAGACGTTATATAAATATTAAATTTACATTCTCTTTCATTTAAAAAAAATATAAGTATATATATGAAAATTTTATTCCGTCATCGCGTAAAAACTGTACCAATCACAAGTTCAAGTATATAATATAGGTTCTATTCAAGTATCGACATTCACAGCCCACCGATGCTTCGATAAACAATAGTATAGCGGATTAAAAGATGTCTTATCTACGCAATTGTGCGTTTTTACGTTGAAAGTTAACAAAACTATAGACAATACCACGAAAAGTAAAAAACGAAATGTAATGTTTCGATTATTCTATTGACTGTAAATTTTAAAATGTCATTTGGCGGCAGTAATATAATGACAATACTAAACAAAGAAAAAGACAACATGGAATGTAAAACACCCCAGTTTTCTACTTCCTTCACCATGTACGGATTTGCACTGTATTCTAAACGGCATATTGACTTACTCTTTTTTGTTTGTGAATGCTTTTCACATTTCACAGTACTTAGTGTGGCTTATTTTGCTCTGAGTAGTTTAAAGTTTATTTATTGTGCGTATGTGCATAACTATAGTGAAAATTTGTATATTTTACGTTGAGAAACATTTATTTTCTCAAAAGATTTACATGGAAACACTTACGGAGAAAATTAAAAAATTACAAAATATTAAATAGTAAAGTTATATCGAATGGGCGTACATAGTAATGCAATAAAAGTTACAATAGTCTAATAATGGTCTATGATAGTACAAAGTATATTTTATTCAATTCATTCGAACGAATTTAATTGCGTTAAAATTGATAAGAATTACTTTCCATAACGAAAAAACGCACAATTGCATTGTAAATACTTACGAAAGTAGAACAGAATAATCGAAAACAATGGATTAATAAATAACACAGGCACACAATAAAAAACGAATAATTTTCGGCAATTGTAAGAAATGCCCAGACCGTCCCGACTTAGTACTTTAAGCGAGGAAAATGTTTTAATTGAACGTGGTCCAGCCCTTCGGAACGGTGGAGGTTTCTGGTGCGCTGGAGCTGGCTGTGAAGTCAGACAGACCAAATTGGCTAAAATCTAGGCCGTACTCGTGCAACAGCGCACTGTCGGTGGACGTTTTTATCTGCTCCTTGTCTTTCTTATCGCGACATTTCAAAGGGTCGAAAGCTTCGAGGTCGGTCGGCGAATCGTCCAGCTGAATGAGATCAGAATCGGAAGACTGAAAAAAAGGATATCTATTATATTATCATATATTTTTTTACTTTTTCCTAATTATGCAACTTTCTCATAGTGACCGTGTCAGCGCGCCGTTCATTGCTTTTGAAATTGAATGCAACGATTTAATACATGTTTAGCAAATAGTACAAAAACCATAGTATAATTTGGAATAGAAGAACAAACGTTGAAGCTATAAATGATTTAAAACTTACCACAACTTACAAAACAGCAGAAGGCGTTTAAGGGAAAAAAGAAAATCTCAAAAGTAAAGACTCTCTCCATTTCTTATTTCTCGAGTAAAATATGTCAACAGTGTCTGAAAAAAAACGGTTAAGTGCGAAAAATTTTCGCACTATTAGTGTTCCGTATAGCCATGATGCATTTAGCAAATTTATTTAAATGTCTGGAACCATACGTTCATTGTGTAGATATTATAATTCCTTTTATGGTTTACTTTTTACTGCACATTATTTAAATAATACGTTAATTTAAATTAATATTGCGCCATTTTAACCACTTTGTACCTAATTAAGCTTGTTTTATACGAAGCGGTTAGGCCTCTGTTAGGAAATGTCAAAAGCACATATTAACCTATAAATTTCATTAATGTGAAAGCTTTCTTCAATCTTCAAATGAATTTTTGAATGCCCCGATGCTCCCTAACAACATATTAAATATTGTTCACCACAAACAAAATTAAAAGAAAAAAGTAATATTTCCTATATTTAAAAAAAAATATTGGATGTTAGAAAGATTATAACATTAAATGAAAGATTCACAAACTATCACAATGTTGAAAATATAGATGAATTCAATGAAAAAACATAACATGAACAAAAAACAAAATCACAAAATCAAGAACAAATTGGGGTGAAATTCTAATTAATCAGTCTGGCCTAATATTCAATGTCTTGAATTAAGATAGGAAACTTCCACATTTTTTTGGGAATGTCAATATAACGTAACTTTGTAATTTAAAGTATAATAATTTAATACATTATAAATATTTTTAAATGAAAAAAAAATAATGCGATACATTCGACGGCACTTGTTGAGAAATGTTGCAAAATTAGGAATTCTGTTTCAATTTGTGGATAAAAGAAAAAAAAAGATTAATATGTTATTTTCATATTAAAATTTTATTGAAATATAAATGAAATACAAAAAAAAATTGACATTATTAATAATAATAAAACTATAAATAATATATTTAAGCAAGAGTATATATTTGACTCAAAGTCTATTTATTAGTATGCGTATATTATGCGATAGAATAACAGGCTTTACGGCCAACGCGAGCTTAGCTTCGTGGCCAGTAGTAATTATATGTAAATACTAACATTAATATTGGAGGGCGGTTAATGTCAAATTCGTTCGTTCATAACCTTTACCTTTGTCCTATTCGGCGTTTGAACTTGACTTTTAGACTGGTCGTTCACAGGATATAGAACCACGCCGTATAAAGTCAAGCTGTACTTTTACCGTAATTACTTTTTCGCAATCTTTTTATTCGCATATGTAGGCACTTTCAAATACTTTTTCTATCAATAATAATTATTATTGTGTAACTTTGGTGTTTATTTTTGTTATTACACTTTAAATAAAAAAAAAAGAAATACAAATAATTTATATTTAAATTTAACATATCATGCATAATATAAAAAAATCAAATTAAATTTAAGCTTTCTTTTAAATGTTCCCATATTAGCTATCATGCTTAATGCTGTCCAGCATTTGGCATCCTGTGGACGACCTGCCTAACATTAACTATTACACTAAGTGCGTACATGCATTAAGAAACAAGAAAAAAATGTGCAAAAATAATACGAATATGTACAAATATCACATTCACAATGATTTTTTTACATATATTCTCACTAGCTTCGTTTGGAACTACGTTATAAGTAATGTAGGATTTAATCGTACTGCAAAAATATATAACTCCGTGAGAGCTTCTAATTTATCACAGACGTCAAAAGTTATCGTTTCACCCACAGAAATTATATCACTTATTAAAACAATAGTTATTTTTTTTTTTTAGAAATATTAGAATTTTCTAAAGTCATTTTAAGTAAGGTCAGCGACATGCAATTTAAAATAGGCTTAATCTCGCATTAGCTCGAGTCTTACGGCACTTACCTTTTAAAACCTATATAAATAATGTCGAGCACCTGCTAGTCGCCTCTAAAATATACTCAAATTTTAGTCGTGTAAATTTTCTGTATAATTTTAATATAATAATAATTTATTAAAAACGCTAGTCGACTTATATAATCTTCTATAATATTATATAATCTTCTAACATTAAAATATATATTTTAATATTAATTATCGTTATTATGAAATATCATTAATTGATTATAAAAAATGTAATTCGCACGTATGTAGGTAAATTATAAATTTCAAGACAATAAATATCCGAAAAGTCAGTAATTCTCAAATTGTAGGATGATATTATTATTGTATCAACTAAAAGTTTTTATATAAAAGTTGTTATGAAAGCCTCTGGTAATTCCTAGATTTTATAGTAACATATATATTAGTATTTTAATTTAATACATTTAATTTATATTACAAATGAACCTATTACATTATGTTCCATATGTTTAAAGCAATTATCTATCCCAAAAATTATTTTTTTCAGATTTATTGAAATAGAGAAAATGAGCAATATTTCATTCAACCATTAATAATAAAATTGTCTTTATACTTTGAAATTAGACCTAAGCGGACACAATACTGTCTGCTTCAGATTTTTATATAAAAATGTATAAAAATATAAAATCTATGTATCACATGTAATAATTAAAGTAAGACAAACCCTGTATTGTATTTATAATGCCTAAATAAGTAAGACAGTTTGCAAATACGTATATTACAGACCGACTAGTAAAAAATAGAAATAGATAGAAATATAAATTTAACGTTTTTTCCCAAATAATAATCAACAACATAATGTAAAATCGTAATAATTAATTTACTAATGTACAATTTAGAATGCAGTACGATTTATATGATAACAATTTAAAATACTAAAGTAAGTGAGAATACAATAACATATAACAGATCATTTCATACATTCCAATAAAAATAAAGCGAGGTATGTATATAGGAGCTATAACGTAATAGTAGAAGGCATTCACTTGGCAAATATTTAAGTTACATAAATTACCTTTTTTTAGAGTAAAAGTCACAGGTCTCCACCCTACTAATATTTTAATGTGAAAGTTTGAGAGGTTGGATGTTTGTACCACTTTCACGCAAAAACCACTAAACAGATTTAGGTGAAACTTTACAGTAATATAGCTAATAACATCAGAATAACACATAGGCTACAATTTATGCAAAGATTTTGTATAATTGGTTTATTATATATCAATAAGTTTAACCGGGCGTAGTTAGTTAGCTAGTTTTGTATATATACACATATATGTATATATATACTAGTGGACCCGAACGCGGCTACGCCCGCTTGAACTATCCGAATATTTATTAAATAAAAAAAAAGTATTCTATGTTCATCCCAAAACCCTCAAGTATCTCTATATGAGTATTTTAGACAACTAAATTAGCGGTTTGGCCCTGATAGCGTAAAAGACAGACAGACAGACAGAGTTACTTTCGAATTTATAATATAGGTATGGTTGTCTATAGGCTTCTTAAAAATCTATTTAAAGGGGAACGTATACCAAATTATATCGGTCGGTGAATGTTAGATAAATAATAATTATGATTAAAAATTAATATAATAACATTAAGTTAGTTCCAATGAATAAATATATCTCTGAGGTATATATATAACATTGCAAAGACTATAGTAACGCATATGAGAATTACCTCTTGTCTCGTTTTGTAGGCGGGCCTAGGTCGTTCCGGTACCGTTGGTCTCGGCGTAGATCCGTTACAGGAATCATTTTGATTATATTTCCGTTGGTTCGACGACAAAGTGAGTTTTAGTTTCGCCTTATCGTTATCGGCGAATTGTATTGCGCTTGTGTGGAAGTCGGTCGGTACGTCGGCATCCTTGGTGATGTTACTTATAAAGTTGGTAGTTGGCGGTTGTATCGTTCTTGGGGGAGGTAGGGGGGCGTCGGACAGGTCGATTAGTTTCCTCGTACAAACTATTGGGTATCGGATGGGGCGTTCGGGTAATTTGGGTGGGGGGCATGGTGACAGTGTTTTCTGTAAAATAAAATGGTATAATGTGGCACGGTGCACCTAAATATAGGATAAGCGTAACGAAAAGCGATGCAAATGATACACGAGATGTCTTTTTGTCAAAAGATATCTCATGTCTTAACATAAAATATTAATCCAACAACACAATGGCATGAACTTGACGCTACTCTACGTGATATTTACAAAAATTTAAAATCTGTACTCACAAATGTTTTAATAATATCTATTGTAAAAAAAATCATAAGCATTATATAATTTTCCACAATAAGTATAAGGTTAATTTAATAACATTTATGAATACAGATCTTGCCCATACTAAGCTATGTATGAAATATTAACTCTAACAAGCGCGTACGGGACGGGCATTCAGCGTAAAAGGTCACATAGCATTAAAGAAACGGAATATTCAACACGCCTTTGTTTCGTTAAATATCAATATGATATCACATTTATCACACACAGCTATAATTAAGGCATCAAAAAATTATAATTATTATAAATAGAAAAACTGTCATCATTATGAAACCAAATAAGCTTTGCAATTTGAACTTCTTAATCGCATATTAACAACATGTTCAATGTTAAAATTGGTCGATTTTAAAGCATTTGAAGAGTCCGTTTCTTTAGTGGTATAAACAATCTATATACTCACAGCTTTATCTGGCAGACTTATTGAGTTGTGAGTGCTGGGGAGGCTGTCCCGTTTGTTGAATAGGAATTCCATCTCAGTGAGGAGATCTAGGGGGAGTGGGGGAGGCTCGCGGGGGGGATCGCGGGAGTCAGACGAGTCGGAGGAGACCGGGGTCGCAGACCCACATGAGAACCTGTCGACATTGTATTGTTACTTGTATCTAAATAGCTACGTGTATTAACGTGTAAATAGCTATGTATTTATATAGTGAGCTTAATACTTGAAATTATGAATTTTCAGTGTCAAGACAAAAACAGTCTAAAGGATTTAAAATTAACAATCGGCAAAGATTTATTATACTGCATAAGTACTCGTAAATAAAAAAATACGTCAATGTATGTACATATTAAATGTTTTTGCCATTACACTTCTAGATCTCAGCTGGTTCTTTTATAATATGTGAAATAATTAGCTATTAGAGGCTAAATTCTTGAATATAGCGATTAAGGTTTTTGCCATTCGTGATAAACGAAATTAAAATGAAATAGCAATTTCTCTACTGAAGAATAATGTTTCATTAATATTCAATGAACACATGATAATTTTAGCAATAACTTTCAAATAAGAAACATTTTTCAGCTTGCTAGTGAATGTCCATTTACTCACAGTGTCAGGCTGCTATGAAAACTTATGATATATTAAAAACTTAACATTTTAAATGTTTACAATTTATTTTGAAAAGTATTTTAAAATCAATTTAACAACAAAAAAGTATCAAATGGAACTAAATATTGAGGTCCCTGTTATATCAGGGTCGTTAAAAATTACCTTTTCAATTATCACACAATATTATTTAAGTAAAGATTTAAGTAAATTATTATTAATAGTTTCAACAGCCTTAAAATAAACGATTTGAGGATTTCAATTTGCAACAAGTATTGCATGTAAATTGTTGTAGGGCTAAAATACGTTATTACGTTCATATAAAAAATATTATTATATAATATGTATTTACAATACATACATTAACATATACCATATTCTGCAGTTCTTGAGTTTTAAGGAGCATCACAAACTTTCAAAATAGTAGAATTAGGCCATTGGAATATGAGCAAAATAGGTATACGTGAGTTTATAAGCTTATGTCTATATGTTAGTATTTCAATTTGTTGGTTTATAAGTAAGTTTTGAGAATAAAGCCAAGATATTATAGCTACCTATATATTTAAATAGAGGTCTATTGTAATAAATTTGTCCTTTTATAATTAATGCAAATAAAATTATTAGGCACATAAGTCAATTAGTTCTTTAGAATTTTAGTAAATCAGAATATTTGTTCACAGAACATCACTAGTTTCAACAAATATATTAACTGTGAAATTTTATCTATATTCAGAGAATAATTAAAACAAACCAGATATCTGAACTCTCTAACGTTTTTTAATTTATCTTGAACATTAATATTATTTAACTATAATAACACTATTTATTATAAAAAATAACTCAAAGATATTTTCGAAGTATACGAGTATTTAAAATTATATCTTAGTGCATTATATTTCTTTATTTATGTCGCCGTTTGGCGTTAAATATAGTCTTCTTACCTGCTGTCATCCGTAGTGTTGATTGATGACGACCTAGAGCCAGTCTTGGGCATTTTGTTCTTCAATCCCTTTACAGCCGATTTCATATTTTTCCCACCTTGCCGGACCTTCAAAAATAAAAATTAATTGTCAGCGTCATACAATATTAAATAAATAAATTGTATTTAATCGGTATTTATGTTACTAGAATAATATTAATTCTTGATATTTGAATGATAAAGCTTCTTATGTATGTGTGCACATAATATTTATATATTATATAGAATGTTCCTCCCAAAAGAAGTAGGAATATTTTTAGGTTCACAATTTTAACAATAAGGTAAAAAAAATCCTTTTTGGTTAACAAGTAAATATTTTGTATTAATGTATGTTAAACTACAAGATAGTCAATAAACTGTGCTTCATTGATAACATTTATATATTTTGTAATATAATATGTAATATAGAAGACATCACAATATTTATTCTTCCCATTAATCATTAATTAATGATAACAACTGTTTAACACTTAAGAACATTATATTTATTTATTTTTATTAAACTTAACTATTCAAATGGAAAAATTAATTACATTATTAAAATATTTTTTTCATGTCAAATAAGATAGGAATATTACATCAAAATATATAATTCATTTGAACAAACAAACATATAAAAAGTATTTAAAAAAAACAGAAAACAGCATGCTGTAACAGAGAAGTAATAAGAAACCCTGTGCAGAGAAAATTTTCAATGAAAATGTATATTCGAAAATATTCACCACTTCGTGGAATACGTGTTACTGACCGCTACATCTACATAACACTATACTAGAATAATTTAAAGAAAAACAAAGCTACAATAGATATTAATAATAATGAAAATATATAAATAGCTTTGTATATATATAAATAAATCCTTAAACTAAATATATTATGTATTATATAATAATAATTTAATATATTAGTAAAGCAGATACATGATATTTTTTATTATATATAAAATTGAACATTAAGTTAACCAAGATAATGTCCGAATATATTAAAAAATATAGAATAGAAATGAATTCAAAGTCGGTGTAATGTTTCTTGTAAGAGATTGGTTATCGGTATCCAACAATTCACCAAGTATAAAAAGAAGAATAGAATAACTTAAAACTAAATTCCCTTTGATTATCTAAAAAATAAGATTAAATAAAAACTGTTTAAATATTTCAATTTGGTGAATGGAATTAAGGTGTGTTGATAGATTGGAAATGAAAACTATTTTCAGTGTATTAGTATTAACATATTAAAATATATAATAATAGTTAATTTATATGTACAAATATAAACTGATTATTTAGTCAAATTGCTAAGCATATTATAATAATAAATATAAAAAAATAACAACATAAGATAAGTAAAGTAAATAAAGTACTAAAAAAATAAGATATATAAAATTAAATTTAGATATTATGAAAATAATTAGAACCAAGAAATAAGCAAATCTAAGACGATTCTCTTACGACAAACGATTTTTAATAAATTCCTTACATAATAATTTATAATTTTAACTTTTGTTCTTGTGCTTATTTACAATATCGTCATAGATTAACTTTATAGCTAGCATAGAGTATAGACCAAGTCACCCAAAACAAAATTTACTATAATTATACTAACATTCCACTGAGTAGTGAATAAGAATCGATTAAATTCGTATGACTCACCGATTTAACAGCCGATTGTACTGCGGGGTTCGCCTGCAAATATTCACATTTTAAAGCAAAATAAACCCATCGCATGCAACTTAGTTAAGCGAAAGCTCTAGTTCTATATGCATTATACTACGCTATGGACGTATCTGGCTGACTTAAGGCACTTGGAATCGATGATTATCCTATAGGAAGTCGAGTCAATGTTAAATATAAGAAAAGACAATCTTCACATGAATTATTTTACAGAGAGGCGCAATATTATAGTGTCAAAGTGTTCAATTTTGAAACAAAAATAAGCAATTTAGTAATAAAATCCCGAACTTTCTCGACTCTACCCTAAACAAAATATTTTAAAATTTTAGACAAAATTCTCGAGTTGGCACCAAATTGCTGAGGTGGGCCTCCCCTCCATGGTCATTCCCTTCCTACGTCCACGGCAATAAATGATATAAACATAAACTAATAAATATTTTTTAACATTGTTTACCTTATACTGAAAGAGAATTGAGTCCTTAAATTTTAATTATACTTGATTTAACAATTAATTTCGTATTAAACTTAAAATTTATGGCCAATATATAATGTATATTGTACGCGTTTTACATAATTTATATAATTTAATTCTAATAAAATTTCGCTGGAAATAATGAATTTTTATTTATATTATAACTTTTTATTTAACTTTATAATGCTTCAAAAGATTATAAGGTTTTAACATTGTAATTGTAGATGAAAGTTATATAACTTTGTTTGCTTGTATAATATTTTAACCATTAAGAAAATAGTAAATAATAAATTTAAAAAAAAATACAGTAACTCCCAGTTTCCAACTTTAAAAGTGTATGAAAATATTCCACCATACATTTCAAAACTGCCATTTGAACAAATAAAAGTTATGTATACAAAATAAACATATTAGCGAACTAATATTTAAGAACACTTAATATATTAATCTATTGTATTAAATAAAACGGACTTTCACATGTATTCCAATACCATCGTTATTTTAAAGACTTTGCATTCGGTTGGATCTGTGACATTGATAAATGCTAATAGATTTTCTCATATACATTCCATGTACAAAAAGCAAACAACAATTAAAATTTTATTATATGCTTAGAAGATTATATAATTATATTTCAAAAGAGCGACTACCGATTATCTAGAATATAGAACCCTCTTAAACTGACAATAGCACTTTATCTATATAAAGGGCTATTTCAGTCAGTCAGTTTAAGAGTCTGTCTATACAGACATTTCATAAGTTGAAGAATTTATTGATTTTGACAAACAAAAATTTCAACAAAAAAAAATGTTATGTATGAAGCGTTTTTAGGTCTTTACAAATACAAGAAAAGATAGACACTGATACATACATAAATACACATGCAGACAAGCGGACTTAGAATATAAAAGTTAGCAATTGATGTAAATACATAAAACGACATATACGGACATGCGGTTATTGTTACAATCACAATTAATTTAGATATCTATATGTATAAAATAAAAGGAAAAACAATACTGTTGCAAGTACCTGAAGTTTATTAATTATATTCTAGATACTGGCAACAGTGTTTTTTTCCTATTTATATATCATTAGCCGGCTTAGATATATATAATTAAAACTATTTAAGATCCTGGTGACATTATAGTATTCCCATTAAAAAGCACCTATCGTTCTTCATTTAAGGTATAAATAGTAATGGGCTCAATTTCTGCTTGGAACAAATATGACCTATTAATAAAAGTTTTCTTATGGATAGCAAATATATGCAAGGTGTGTAAATTGACTTTTTTAATTGATTGAAACTGTATATTTAAGACAGGTATTTTTTTTTAAATTATGGTCGGCGAAAGATAGCATGACGATTTCAGTCTCTTGTAAATGGAGTAAGCTGGTTTGCTAATTAAAGGCATCGATATTATTAAATTATTTGAACAGTTGATTATTAAGAATTGTTTAAACGAATGGATGATATCCTAAATTGTCAATCCGCTTCCTGTAATGTAATTATTCTCTTTATTAGAGAATAGAATTAGAATAGAGAGTTATCTGTATTGGAGAAATATTAAATTTGGGGACAAGGATGTTAATGTTATTTTCTATTAGCTTAAAAAATACAATAGTAAGTGACTAGCAATAATTATGTTATCAAAAGAAAATTGTGGAAATCATATATATCATAGTTGTAAAATTAATTTGCTTTCTGACTTTTCTTTATTCAGTAGAAAACAAATATGTTTAATTAAAAAAAAACTGTTAACACCTCACTTCGCCCCACATTTAATTCTTAAATGTAAATAATTACGAAAATTCCAAAAACATAAAAAATACACAACATAATTACACTCAAGATAACGAAGGAAGAAAAATTTTTTAATTACAAAAACAAAATAAACATAGAAAGTTAACATCTATCAAAATACAATTTATACCATTATCACCCAATATACATATTAAAAAAAAAACTAAAAAAAATTTTTACCTTATCTTTGACAGTTTTAAAGAAAGCTCCACCTTCCTTCTTGACTGTTTTGGCCCAATCGCGATATTGCTGTTTCAACTTCTGACCGCTTCCCGTGCTGAGTTTCTCCGCGTAGTTGTTGCATTCCACCTCGAACTCGTCGTTGAACCCCCGACCAGAGTTTAACAGATCTAGTCGCTCATCTATGAACTGGAAACGAAAAGTGATATTGACAAATAAATCTATAGCAGTATATTTATATTATTAGCATCCTTGGTGGGCAGGTGGTGGGAACCTAATATTAAAACACTCCATCCCCATTGAAACACTCCCGTCACCCGCTCTCTGCCAAATGCTTGAGGCATTGCATGTTAAGTTACAAAACTCCATGCCGTGTTTTAGTTTGTTACCAGAGCGAGGCGAATATTAAATATTTCATTACCATCGAGGTAGAATCGAACCCACCACCGTCGCGTATATGGTCGAACCAAAACTCCCCCTCTACTGATCTTAATGTGAGTATATTGATTAAAAGTCATACGAGAATTTTCGTTAAAGTATATTAATTTAAATAAGTCAATATATCCAGTGGATCTTATTTCGTGATGATGTGTACCTTGGTATATGAAGTAATAGAAATATAATTAAAATTTCATGAAATATTTTTAACATGCACGGCAATTTAACAATTTTTAATTGATAAATATATAAACATCGCATTTCATAGCAGCGAGAATAAAACTCCTAAATACGGTACTAATAAATATAATGCATTGAAAAATTTATCTTATAAGAATGAATTTTTTATTAAGTACACACGTCCCTTGAATAGGGTTCAAATTCACACCCATAACTCACATGTTGCCCAATGGCTTTACTCGATAGACTTGGTTTGAAGATGGGACATTTTAAATTAAGCTGTCTTCAAAAATTGAAGTAAATTGCATAATAAGCGCGAAAGAACATTATAGTATGAATATAAGAAATATTTTTAGCTTTTTCGCAATAAATCAATCGCAATCGCAATTCGCAATACATTTATTCATATCAAAAGCACTAAATTTTGCGGAGGGTACCTATATTTTAATTTTTATTTAGATTCACGCATCTCCCTCATACCGTCCAGAAAATTAGAATACCTAGTGTTAGGAGTCAGGTGAATTGAATATTTAATATTTTCATTTCCTCGACCTGGTAACGCGGTGTTAACTTCCCTCAACACACAATGCCTCCAGCATTCATCATAAAGTGGAGAACGGAAGTATGCTAACGGGGAACAGAGTGCCTTACTCCCACTCAATAACCCTAATATGCTATGCTAGCGTAAAAAAATATAATCACTACTTCGAGGGGGAATCGAAACCAAACAAATAAATTAATTAAACATCTAAAAAGAAACAATTGCATATTTTTTATCCTTAACTCTGTTTATTGTTAAGATAGATTCATTTCGCCACATTCTACAATAGCTTACATAATTAAAAAGTTAAGAGGCAAGATTTATCATTCACAAAAATAAAGGTTCGTAAATTTTAATTTCACTTTTGTAGACATTATATTCTCTCCTTTCTAATATCTTTAAGGCATTCGAAATATGTATATTTTAAATATTTCTTTTTACTGTCGCACAATGCCAATTAAGTGTAGATATTATCAAATATTAGGAAAAATATAGATATTTCCATATAAATTTTACTATCGAGTAAAATAACAAAAAAATAAATTAACAAAAAAATAGCAAAAATAATGCATATAACTACAATAATTCAAGAATTAAATAAATTTGAAAATATACAAGAATAAAATAATATCAATGTTAATGTATTACCTGCTGAAATATTTGGGACTGGAGAATTTTTCTTAAGAATGGCTGCATATTTTTCCTTGTCCTCACGAAGGCTTCTGGGTTGAAGGTAATAAGTTGTCCTTTTTCAATCCTGTAATCCAATTATGTAACACTTAAAGTATAATAAATCTAAGATATCAGAAAAAGATAATTAAATATAGTACATTAAAATTTGTAAAAAAAAACGAGCTTTGACAATTTTAAAAATATTAAACGTACGAGAGTATTCGGGACATCCAGTAGAAACGAGCGGTCCGTATCAATTGGCACAATTCATGCACTGCAAGGAGTTAAATAAATGCACTTGCCCCTACTATTTGCCTAACAAACGTCTCTAATGTATACCCTCTAATCTATACATATATGTACAAACACGCAGTGTCAAGGCCAATAGTGTAACTGAATTTATTTTCAACACCTAAATTATAAAAAAGCCTATTAAATTTAAAGAAAAAAAACGTTTCTTCAAATATCGTTTTTCGTTATTGAGACGTAGATCTGAGTCTGAGCATTGTACCTTGGCAGCATAATAAATGTAGATTCTGTCATATTGAGACCATATTGTTTTAGATACCTATAAATTTAAACGTCTGTTTTAATTGTTGATATTTTCTCAATATATAATAAATTGTTATTATATGTAATTGTAATAGATTATAGTAATTCAATTTCTATATTAAAGTTTTTTATTCTAGATAAAATAGTCTGAAGTAAACGAAGTAAGAATAAACCTTTATACATCTAAAATTAATTCGGTTAATTTGGTTAAAATTAATATGGTAATGTACACAGTGTATACAATACAATATTGTTAAATGCGTATATAAATAACCAATGATTCTGTGGTAGCGCAGGGGCACAAGCTTGTGACTATAAATGAGACGATTACGGGTTCGATTCCCACTCGAGGGAATGAAATATTTAATATTTTAATTTTTCTCGCTCTCGTAAGTAACCGAAACGCGCGTTGAATTCTCCTTGTATGTAAATAAAATTTGTGGCTTTGATTATACCGCTAGCACCTCGTAAGTATACAAACGCGTTTATTGGTTATTATAATTTATAGACATTATAGTCATACTCTGGAGTAGTCTGAAGTACCTTCTTATGATGCGGTTCTTGTAATACGCTAGTATTATATCGTGGTTTTACTTGATAGTATTTTAAACTTAATTTTATAAAAAAATCTTTTAATTGGGTTGGACTTGAATTGGTCTGGACTTCGAGATTTAAAAACATAATTATATTCGTGCTAAGATTTATTTTTTTACGATCCCCTTCTATTGCTACGCCTATGATTGGAAGAATATGTTAAATATAGGAATTTGATTATGGTAAATCTTTTAAAAAACCACCTAGATATTTTAAAACGTATTAATTAAATTTAACCTACAAACCATTTATCAAAATACAAATAAATAAGTAAATAAAGAAAAGATTTTACGTTACAAATTCAGGGCTAATTTTACTATTATGAAACAATTGTAATCAAATAAAACAGTCATTTATTATTTCAACAACAAACATACAAATGATATTGTTTATAAATAACATTATGTACTCTGAATATTGTTCATTGATATGTATCAGTAAACAGTATAGACACTTATATCTCTGGACTAATAGAGTAAGTACCTTTAAATATATAAATTTGCTAATAAGAGGCCGCCGGGGAAGTATGAGTCAGGAAAAAACTACAAATTTTACTATAGTTGTTTTTTACATTATTGTAACGTGAAGACGAGCTTTGGAATTTAATATAAAGGAAGGTCCTCACACTAAAACATAGGAAAAATATACGACATTTAAGGCTTTTTTAACAATGAATGTGTGTGATATTTAGCTATATTTGGTGATAATGCTACCGGCCACATAGACTAATCTTAATTCTGTTACAGAGCTATTGTACTAATTCTAACGGAAATAATTAAAGCACAAAGGATAAACGACGACAACGAACTCTCCATCTTAATAACGTATGTGATATTAGCTTACAATAACATCATTCATTCGACAACAAAGTTAACCTTAGAACGATCACAGAAGTAGTTATAAATCTATTTTAGGAATTGTCATACCACTACTGGATAATATGCAAATGTTTCTCCAAAGGTTAAATGTAACGACGAATGAGGACATTTGTAAATATTGTTCAGATCTTATAGAAATGTATTTATTTAAATTAAAAATACAAATTATGTCGTATATAAAAGTTGAAAAGATAAGAATCTACGACGCGACGCCTAGATTGTAATTTAAAGTATTCATTGATAGTATAACAAAAAAATGTCTAAAATTATATTATTTTTAGAGTCCACAAGAGTTAAATGTTTCCAAAAATTTATTTACTAAATGAGAATAGTGCAGATTTTTACAATTTAATTCATGTTGATTTTAAAAGATTTATAAAAATTATCTGACGAGATCGTTTGTCAATGGTGTTAAGTACATCTCATATCAGTATCATCTCAGTCATGACTTATTAGCATGGTTGTTTAATAGTTTCTTGCCCGTTTTCCCTAGTCCAGAAAGACAATTCGTGGCGTTCAGGTACGCAAAACTTATCGATCCCAAATCTCTTTTATGTGTCAAAAATAATTATGTAACTCTAGATAGATACAATTGTATAAGTATGAATATATATTTACCTAATAGCATCTCTATATCCACCTATTAAGCAGACTAGCGCTCTAAGAAAGGCTCTGGACACAGCATCACCTAACGCGTTCTTGTCACTTAAAGCTTTCTTTAAGCCAGCTACCTGAAACCGAGGGATATGATTTATGTGGGATGTTTATTATATAATTGTAATGAAAACTATTTTAAACGTTATTTTCGATTTTCAATTTTATATATTATCGAGTTCGTCTATTATTTAGACGATTATCTATTATTATTATCTACGATTATTATTATCTATTTGATTAAATATTTTAAAAATAACAAATATATTTTTAAACAGAACTAAAAAGAGGAGATGGCACAAGCGTGCGACACGCGAAAGTTGTAAGTTCGATCTCCGCTCAAGGAAAAGAAATATTTAATATTTTCATTTCCTCGCTCTGGTGACGTTAGTAGATAATTAATTACGGGTTTTCTTTGAAACCATAAGTCTTATTATAAGCACAAAACGAAATTATAAGAATAATATATGTGGAAGTAAAATATAAGAGTGTATTTCTTTGATTTAATTTAATATACACACTCAATTTCATAAGCATAAAAAAATAATTCAATTTATCCATGATTTAAAGTGCTTTTTGCATTGGCAAAAACAAAATAAATCTCAATTGTGAGCTTACCTTAATACTTGACTTAAGTAATATAATAATAGCCCAGATTTTTTTTTCATATAATCAGCTTCACGCTGTATCCCGCACACAGCAGGGTAGGCAGAGGGAACCTTAGTGTTAAGACATTCCGTTCCCCGCTTTCTGCCAAATTCGGAAGGCATTGCGTGTTGAGTGGCAGAACTCAACGCCGCGCTTTGCCTGTACACCAGAGCGAAGAAATGGAAATATAAATGTAAATTTATATTTCACTTCCTCGAGTGGGGATCGAACCCACGTTACAGTCACATCCTTGTGCCGCCACGACGGATTCATATAATGAAAATGTCGATTTGAATAATCTATACTTATAATAAAATCGTAAGAGGGTCGCTGTCTGTACTTGGAAGATATTTAAAAAAAATGTTATTGGGAACCTTTATTAACATAATAGAACCCAAAACAATATTTTTTTTAAATTTTGTCTGTTTGTCCGTTTGTCTGTGCGTTTGATATAGCTAATCACCTTTCCGAAAGTTTCCGAAAACTTTATTTTATTACAATCGGTTCATAAGTAAAAAAGTTGTGTCAATTTAAAGTAACGACAATTTTTTTAATTGCCGTAACAGTTATTTTATACAACTTAAGTTTTATTGAATTGACTGAATCTTTAGTTTTCAATTTCTTTATTAAAATTTCTATTTCGAGAGGGCACGGGCCCACTAGTAAATAATAAAAATAACCTACCATGTCCTGAGGGAGGCTTTCCAAGTCATGGAAAGGGGATCTCAGTTCGTTGGCGTCCGCATCTAATACCACCACGTCGCCTACTTCCGACATTCGTACTGCCTGTAAAAATAGAAAAAATACTAATATAATTTTAATGAAGAATAGAAATATTAATATATTTTTAATGATGCCGTCGTGACGCAGTGGCACAAGGGGTGACGTGACTGTAACGTGACGGTTGTGGGTTCGAACCCCACTCGAGGAAGTGAAATCTTTATTTACGTTTCTATTTCCATTTCTTCGCTCTGGTGTCGAGGTAAAGCGCGGCGTTGAGTCCACTCAACACGCAATGTCTCCAGAATTAGGCAGAAAGTGGGGAACGGAGTGTCTTAACACGAGGTTCCTTCTCCCTACTCTGCTGTGTGCGCGATACAGCGTGAAGCTGATTTATTATTATTTTTTATTTTAATGAAAATTCTATATATTTTTTATAAAAAACATTTTATTTTATTTTTAGTGCCACTATACCAATACCTGACAGTAATAGCAATGTTATATACAACAGCGGTAATTTTTGATACTTTCGTTTTAAACCAACACAAAAATGGAAAGCCAAAAATATCTCACCTCCATAACACTTCTAGGAACTCCAATAAGAAAGGGCATAGGGGCCAAAAGGTAATCTACCAAATGCTTAGGAAGTATCGGAATGAATATATGTTGCCAAGACATAGGGAATAAGGTTGCATTCGCCGCTTGCACGCAGGCGGAGAGACGAGAGGGTTTCGTTGCCACTATCGCTACTCTCCGTTCGTGAAGAAGAGCCGCCCAAAGTCCCGCCATGCATTTCGCATCCATCGCGCTGAAGTACTCGGTTAGGTTACACTGTAATTACATATAAACTTAAATTACATTTAAATTATATAATTTTATTATAAGATAATGGGTAAGAGTCTACACGTATATTATTTACGATTTAATACGAGTAGAACACTGATAACTGTAAAAGCGACGGTTGTAAATTCCAAAATAATAGTAACTAATTGACAGAATTCAGATTGATTATTTCAATATCAATTTTATATGAGTGAAATATAAAATATAAAATATTCATTAAATATAAATTATACTATTGTTTCTTCTTCTTAGATGGTATATTTTTATATCAATAGAATATTATCTTTTTGTATATAAAACTACTTCAATATTAATTAAGTGACTAGGATACCACGTTTTGTCCAAACAATTAGGCCAAAAAGACCTAAAATTTACTATGTAGGTTTTATGGGGAGCGTAGGGGAGTAATAAGAGGATGTCTCGAAGTTTCTACGGGAACAGGAACAACGTGATTTTACCTAAACGTAGTTGCAGGCGACATTTCGTTATACCTTATATTAATTTAACGAACGCCCCGGCTTTTTTGCGAGTAGACAGAAGTTTTCCTACGTTACATACATACATACATACGAATAGTTACATAGCTTCACGCTTCATCCCTAGCGGGATAGTGAGAGAGAAGGGAGAGCCAAACGCTACGGTCTCCACACGTTCACTCATACCCTCCGGGGGGTCCTCATGCTTTTTACGTTACCTTCCTCCAGTATCTTAGATACTGTGTTTTCGAAGGTCATTCGAGGTCTCCCCCTTCCTATGTTAACACATTTAATTATCCACTAATGTATTTGTATATAATCATATATTTATAAGGCCCAACTATAATATACTTCTTTGTTCTTTTAAATATACAAAGAATATTTGATTGGAAACAACCTATATGGTAGAAAAATAAGTAACACTTGGGAATAACATATACACATCTTCGAATAAGAGTGACTCTCTCTTCGATGCTTATAATTGTTTAGACATAACAATTTTTTTAAGCCACTCTTAATAATTCTTGGATACTGAAGATTTGGAATCTTAATACGCTATTGGACCAGTTGAAACAGTCTACAAAATATAAGAACATATTCAAGTGTATGCAAGTATTTCAATATATTATATGTAAAAGGTATTATTAAATAAGTAAAAAAACTGGCCGCCATTCCTTAAAAAAGAAATTATACAAAAACTCACATTCTCAGGTATACAAGGCAACTTGTTATCCGGGCTTTGGCACGAGAAGACGCTATGGCCGGCATTGTACGTTACTTTGAGGGTATGCCCCGGCATCGGGGGGCGGATCCGACATGCTTCTAGTAACGACGTCAGCTCACCTCTTTCCGGGCTGTTCAGTAAATTCGCTATGCAATTTAGTAATCTGAAATGTTAATAATATTTATGTTATAAAAATAATGTATTTAAAAAGATGCTTAAGACTATTTGTTTCAGTATCAAATTAATGATATTGACAGACAATTGAGCGAACCCTAAGAATATATAACTAAATATAAGTTATGAACATTAAATATAGATAAGTATAAATACAATGTACAACAAATACTTTATTGAGGCACTTGTATTACATATCTAATATTATTTTAGCTTCTCGCTCTATTATGCACGTAGCAGGATAGGCATAGGGAACCTAGTTAAGACACGCCATTTCCCACTATCGGCCGTATTTTCGAGAAATCACGTGTTGAGTGGCGTAACTCAACGCCACGCTTGTTAGAGCGAAGTCACAAAAATGTTATATAATTTATTCCATCTAATGGGAATCGAACCCAAAATAAATCGTCGCGTTTACGGTCACACACTGTGCTTCTGCGCCACATCTATAAATATCCCATAATATATATTTGTATACATTTATATGTATGGCCAATAATGATACAATTGTCTTAAATATTCTAGTCATGTTTTGCCTATTGATACAAGTGTAAAAAATCGCAATGCTTCAACAATTAGCAATAATTTTCCATAGCGAAATACTAGCAATAAAATATGAACAGCGTTGATATATGATATAGAATATAGCTATCAATACTAGCACATTTACATATCTATTGTATGGTAAGGTTGGACATTGATTTATCATTGAAATGATATATCTGCTCAGCTATTTAGTTTTTGCCTTACACACAAATTTTTGTATTGGATTTCATTTGCATTTGGTTTCATCTGTTTTTAAGAAAACTATTTCTTTGTCATGACAAAATTCATTTGTCAATAATACTATTATATTTTATTATAATTTTCTGTATCCCACCCATAATAGAGTAGGCAGGGGGAACCTAATGTTACGACACTTCGTTCCCTAATTTCCGCCGAATACTTTGAATGGGAATCGTACCTAGAACCTGTCGCGTTTACAGTCGCACGCTTGCTTGCAACTCTTAAGATTAGTATGAACTATTCGCAGCTTAATAAAAATCCCATCGCATTTTATGATACAAATACATATTCACATTGCTTTTCTTTATTAACGTTGAGATGGTACTTAGGGGTACTTTCAGAGCGAACATGGAAACGAAGTATTAAGACACTCTGTTCCCATTAAGACACCTCCGTTCCTCACTTTCCGCTCGATCAGTTATCGAAGCATTGCGTGTTGGGTAGCGTAACTCAACGCTACGCTTTGCCTCGTTACCAGAGCGAGGAAATTAAAACATTAAATATTTCACTCTCCCACCGTGAAGTTTATGCACTTCCTAAAATAACATACAACATTACTTTTATGTCACCTTTCTACTTTTCTGAAGTAAAGAATATATACAAATATAGAATTGTGACAATGCTCTGTGATACAAAGACAGAGTTTCGCAATGCATTAATAAATCACAGTAAATGACCTTTCATTTTTTATTATACATAGATCGACCAACACCTTATGTTGAGTGATTACTTGACTAAATTAAATTATATTTAGTAATATAATTTAATATCCAATATGAAATATTTTCAGTTATTTCAATATCGTATATTTTATAGCAATTTCTACATATTATTTATATAATATGTATATAATATGTGAATAGTGCACAGAAATTCATCACCTTTTCTACAAAGCAATATATTTGTTTTTAATATCATATGAAGTTTTATTACAAGAAATCAGAATTTAGTCTATAAAAAATAGATACTAGTGGTTTTAAAATCTCTTTAAAAATATTTACCATAATGTAACTTAATGCAATTGTGGCTGTAGTAGCGCAGCATCATAAGCCGCAACAGTTTTGGGTTTGATTAAAATTTAAGAGTACTTTCAATTTCACACTTTGGTAACAAGACAAAAGGTGGCCTTGAGTTTCATCATTCTACACACAATGTCCCGAAAATTGGATGTTTTGTGGGGAATGGAGTATATTAACACAAGTAATATAGGGCCTACTCTGCTATTTGCACGCTTCAGTATGAAGCAAAAAAATATATTAAAAAAATAATTATAGAACACTTACTTGTAAAATATATCATGCCAGGGCAAATGTGAAAGCAGTACAAGTGCTGTATTCGCCTTGGGATCGTATCGACAGAAGCAAAATGTGTACTTGGAGTCTACAGACGTCATTACAAAAGAATAATGCTGAACAAATGTGCTGAAAATTATTTTTTCTTATTAGAAAACATATGTATTTATACTACAATTCATACAACAACTACTAAGTTATTTTTTTTTAAATTTGTTAACATTATTAGTGATAAAAAAATTATCTCTACTAAAATGTGAGCATGCTATTTTTATTTTATATAACTTTTATAGTAAAAATACTTCACAATTTAGTAGAACTAAGTGTATTATACTAAAAACTCCATTGAATACTCACTTTTCTAACTGACATGGGAATGTAAATTTGGGTACATTTTTCAACTCCTCTTCATTTTTGTATGATTCGGGATATTTTCTAATAATATATGGATCTCTGACATGATCACCGGGTGATACTTCACAGAACAATTCAAATAAGTAGCGCACAGTATCTCTGAAAAATTTACCATTATTATGTTTTTTTGATGTTATATATATATGACCAATGGAATAAGCATTAAGCAAATATTTTTTTTATATTGAAATTGACAAACTAAATTTATCTAAAATCTCTATAAAAATTCCTTAAGGTTGTCTGTAAGAAATTGCTAATTACCAATAAGATTGCCTTTTGTACTTCACACAATGTTATAAGTACTAGATGTAATTTGTAACTTTGCTTTCTTTCTGTTGTGGTGTACAATAAAGTATTTGTAAATAAATGTTTAGAAAAATTTGACTTAATAAAAATAAAAAACAAAAAATATTTTAAAAACTATAAATACATGTTTATAGAAAAAATATATCATACATAAATGTCAAGTGAAGTTAGATAAATAAGTAACCTAATGTTTTTACTCCTGATTATCAGTGAATAAAACATAAATAAGTAAATTATCAATACTAACTATTCGGATATCGGTGATTACACAGGAAATGACAAAATAGAATAATAACTGACGATAATAACGAACAGGCATAAAATAAAAATGAAACTAAGAGTGTACTATTTATAATTATATGATATGGCAAGATATTAACATTAAATAATAAGAAATTTAGCGATATATTATAAAATTATTAAATTTTAAATTATTAATAATAATTACCGTATTCTGGAACCCATGTCTGGACGTGGAGATTGTTAAAATTTTGATTACATCTTAGTATACTTATTTTTTGGTAAATATTGTAAAAATACTTATATTACGATACATCACAAGCCATAGATTTCACTGTTGTTTCATGACGAGCATTTTTTTAGAGATTTCACTTTTAGTTAATTCCAAAGGATTATGAAAGGTGTTATTGAGTCAGTCTTTTTTTACTTGCTTTTATTTCACTTAACAGCACTTCATTTCATGCAGATCGACATTTCACAGACTAAAAATATTTTTTTTAATCGGAAAATTCACAGACTATATAATGAAATACAGCAGACTATACAAAAAAATGAAAAACTTTCAATGTTGATGAAAAAATTTAAAGTACTGTACGGTACCGCGGTTTGATAATTTAAGAACATGTTGAAAAATAATAAATGTTATTTTCAACTCCTTTAATTTAAAATATTATAGATATTTATCTATATAATATATACGAAATATTTATTGACGTTTATATTTCGCCGAGATATTTCGTGTTGAGCAATGCGCAGCGTTAAGTTCAGCCACTCAACACCACAGAACACATTTACTCAACACGCAATGCCTCTAGAATTCTGCGGAAAGTGGAGAAAGGAGTGTCTGCGCTTTTATGACGGAGGTGGTTCTTCAGTGGGATGGAAGTAAAGCAAGCGTTAGGCAACTATGTTTATATTCCAGGCGCTTACAAAATTGTGAACGTCGTACGATCCATACCCACTATTTTATAATCTTTTATATTTTAAACATTTCTCGTTGTCAAATAATTTAAAAATAATAACAGTTCTATATACGGCAATACAAATTTTTATTAATTATATTTTATTAAATAATCATTATGTATATTAAAGTTATCATCATAAATTATTATTGTTAATTATTGAAGTACAAGACGAGAGTTAAGTATATATTATATTATCTGTTATACTTTGCTTCAACACCAGTGCGTATTATTATGAATGAAATATTAAATGAAACAAGTTTTGGAAAATTGAATGAATTTAATTGTCTACACATACATGGTTGATACAGTAAATAGAGAGAATATTCATATAGGACATTAAGATATAACTATCAATTACCTACTTTTAATTTTAATTTTGGGTACCCTCATTAACCAAAAAACCTTCACCTTATAACTATATAAAGCTCTGTCCAAAGCATAAATATTGTATATATGAATATAAGTATTAATAATATATGTTAATTGACAGCAAGAAAAATATTTATAACGAGCAGTAAAGTAATTTAACATAAATAAATTAACAAATGGTAAATATTAAATAAAATTATCAATTATATAAAATTACGAAAATAAACATAAGTTTAATTAACAATATCAAGAACTTAACATTATCTTACTTAAGATAATAATATCACAAACTGCTAAACAAAAAGTTATTTTTTTAATATTTCAAATATTAAGATTGTAAATACGTTATAAGATGCTGTAAATAGACACTTATACATTCATACACCGAAAAACTACGACTATGTTATAATTATGTAGGTATATTTTTATTATTTTTTAAAACAAGTCCTTAATTCTACTGAGACATGATAAACGGTCTACATTTGTTGAAATAATATAAAACTATATTAAATAATTAAATTATAAAGATAACTTTAAGTTAGTATAACAATTTCAAGAACCTAACATTTATATACCTTATCATAATAATATCACAAACTGCTAAACAAAAAATCTATTGTCTTTTATTCAAATATAATTTTCTCCAAATGTAAAAATTTTAAATAAGTTATAAGATCCTGTAAATAGACACACATTCATACATAGAATAACTACGACTAAGTATATAAATAAGTAGAATTTTTTTTTTTTTTTTAATTATTTTTTTAAACATGTAAATACTTAAAAATATTAAGACTGATTGAAGGTCCTTTGAGCAGAGATAGCTAGTAGAAAAAAATTACGATTTATAGTTTGAACATTTATAAAAACTAGAATCATGGTAAGTTTTTTAAAAATAATCAAAAAATACAAATATATTGTGGTGTAAATATTATTATAAATAATAGTGGGATAAAATATCTTATTTGGACCTGGTAATTTCTTTGGACGAGAAAGTTCGTCCTTGGCAGGAATTCATAAATAGTTTATACATATATCTATATAATACGGGCTTTAAACTATAGAGATGTAAACACAAAACAGAATTTTCTCAGGAAACTTTAAAAAATAAAAAAAAAAAAACTTTTGTTGAAGTTTAAATGTAATTTATTGTAGGTAGGATTGTGATTTCAAAAAGATGTTTACTTTATCTAAAAATAAAATATTTTTTTATTATATACCTAAAAAAGAGCTTGCGTCTTTTTATCTTGTTTGATAACTAAATTCAGTAGGAGCCATAACAGTATATATTCATATACGATAAATTTAGTTACAAAAATCAGAGGCCACTCTATAAGTGCGACAAGTTGTGGGTTCAATTTCCACTTCCATGTTTTCATTTCTTCCCTTTGGTTAAAAAGCAAAGCGCGGTGTTGAGTTTCGCCATTCAACACTAGGTTTCCAGGTTTCCGTTACCTTTACCTTTACCTATGTGTAAGTACGCGTAAAGCTAAGAAAGAAAATAGTTAGAAATAAGATAATATTAAGAAAGAAGATATTTCTTCTTCTATTATTTTTTTTTTTCAATTTTGTACCTTTCTTTGGCATAACAAAATAATTGATATTGAATTAGGTAGGTATCTAACAGAGAAATATTTAGGGGAAATAAACTTAGTTTGAAAGAGGTTTACCTCTTTTAAGTTTTAGAATAAATTATAAAATACAAAAGGCTGACACCGATTTTTTATTTTTTAAACTATTTGACTTTAATCATAAATATCAAAACCAAAACTGATATATAAGCCAAAATTTATAAAAAATAAAGAGTATGTGATGCAAATATTGGAATTGAAAATCGTAATAAAAAACCCAATTTGGCGGATACATCCCTTTAGCTCGAAACCCGCCCGCCCGACATACAGTTTTATTAATGCTGCCAACAATAAGTATTGAAATTGCTGACATTTTGTATTTTAGAATATTTTTAAATATTATAATTAATATTTAAAAATATATTTTAAAGCCAGGGCAATTGTCAAGGTAAGTCAATAAGTATTTATAATACTAATATCACATTCCGCTTAGGCAGGTATATTATGTAAAAAAAACTTAATTTAGTAGGTATACTGAGGTAACAATAAGCGTTGGCGCAAAGCTTTAACACAACTTACTATACCCGTAAAAAAACTTATAAGCTTAACTATACAAATCAACAATAATAATCATAACCACTAGTTATTAAAACATTGCAAAATATTTCTTAACTTCATAATTGAAACAAACTAAAGATAACTGACGCCGAAAGTGACTGAAGTAGACGACATGAAATGACTGAAGTAGACGACATGAAATGACTGAAGTAGACGACATGAACACGTCCATTTTTGTCTGAAACTTTAATTGCTATATTCTACTTTTATTTTGTGTCAAAAAAAGAAAGCACTTTTAAAATTATTACAAAAAATAATAGAAAAATTCACCTACTTCGTTAAAGGAACTGAATGACCGATATCAGCTTGTTTTCTATTAAGCTTGAGTTAGAGATAGAGTTAGATTTTAATAATAACTATGACTATATGTAAATACTAAGAACCCTTTCACCTACAGGGCTTATTCGAATATAATATGAGGGTACAATACGAGGGTGCAATTTCATCACCTACTCTCACTAACCCATTATCTCATGGTGGCTAAATACCATATTTCATATTTTAATGCATGAAAAAATATTCGAAAAAAGTTAAAATTACAAATAATCTATAGTTATAATTTTTTCTTTTTGGAATTAAAAAAATATTTAAACATAGGAACAACGTCTCATATTTCAAGATTAGAAGAATGAACATTAATTGAATGAACTTACATTCTACGTTAATTTTATTAATAATACGAACATATATGTCCTTAAGCAATAACCCTTTCTTCTACAGGGTTTATACGAATATAACATGTAAGTTTATAGTATTTATCATTAACTAGTGCACTACTAAGCCGTTGTAATTGTCGGCTTTAAACATCCTACAAGCATAAAAAATGTGACTGGATCTCGAACCAGCATAACCGTATCTATCCCTACAAATCCATAAAACATTACATTCAGACTTTAATCTCCAAGCACCAATGGTTCGAATCCCGTCTAAAAAGCAAATGATTTTTTTAAAATCTCACGTTGTCTCATTTCTAATGTATTTAATTCAAACTCTGGCTCGTTCCTTCAATTTCGTCGACCAACACGTGGACAGCAGTATCAGTACTTTCGCGACGGAAGTGCACCACGGTCGATAATTCTGGAATAAATAATGAAATGTGACATTCGTTATTATTATTTTTTTTAGATTATGTCTGCGCTAAACTATAATTCTAAAATATGAATTCTAATGTTTGAAAAACGCTTTGCGGTGAATACCAGCTTTTCTACATATAGGTGTAAAAAAATGAGTATAAATAAATTAAATATTATTGTACTAATAACAATAAAATAAAAAAAACAATAAAACTTACATGACAGACGTCAAAAAAATAAATAAAATTGGAAAATACTTTCTCTTTGTAGAACCAACTCCGCTGAAAATTTGTCGTTATTTAAGTTATTATTTTTTATATCAATATGTTTTATATAAGTTAGTAAAAGTAAAAAAAAGTATAAAAATAAACAATTAAAGAAATTATTACTAAGTCGTTAATTGAGAATAATAAAAAAATCATACTTATATTTAATTAAAGAAATATTTACTTTTAACATAGTAATAAGAAATATTAGGAAATAAGTCTATTTAAAGGAGCTGCGGTTAATCTAAACACTCTATAAGAGAGTCTAGAAAAAATCAAACAGATTACATTTATAGAAAAAATATATATTTTTGGCACAAATCAATAAAACAAAATAAAACTAAATGTAGCTACTATATAATACTGGACATAGGTAAGGAACTTGTTTCACAATTTCCAAAATTACAAAAACAATAAATACCAAAGTCACATACAACAGTATAAAGATACAATACATTTATTAATTTCAGTTAATTATATTTCATAATTTCTTATAAATAATTGCACCAAATTTAATTGCATTTTTTTAATATCCAAGTGTAATTAACTGAAAGCTACGAAAAACGAAAAATAAACGTAAAAAAAGAAAATAAAAAGTAATAATAATTAAATCACGTGTGTAAAATATAAAATGCAATACAAAATGATTTATGTTCATACACTTACCTGCATATAATAGACGTACATGAATAATTATTAAATATCTGTAGACAGCGGATATATTTTTCATGCATAAGTTGTGAATTCCAAGCTCTCATGTAAATTTATGAAACATTTCATGCGTATTGCATATTTAAATATATTGATATGAAGTACTTATTCGAAAATTAAGTTATTTTTACTATGAATACTTAATATGTGTATTTAAATAAAAAATAGTTTTTTTGGCAGTAAAACTTAAGTACGTTGTAACATTACATACTTATTTAATAAGTATCTAAAATCTATATTAAAACATGTAATTAAAACCTATGTGATATAAGACAACTATACGAGGATAACTTTTATTTCCGTATTTTCTCTTCCGATCACAATAAGAACTACTGGAATGCAATTAAAATGCCATCACGATTAGAAATTTCTACATTTACAAAACACTATCAGTTATTATAAAGATAGGCAGGCATTTGACGTTACATTTTCTAATATCACATAAAAAATAATAATAATATAATGGATTGTTAAATATATAAAAAATAAACAAGTTAACTTAAAAATATATAATATTTTGTGAACAATCCTTTAGATAAGTACAATAAAATAGTAAGTTCCTATCTTTATTATAACAACCACCTATAATAAGCTCGCTATATGAATGCATGCATGTGAAGCGTCTCATTCGTTTAGCTTATGCAAATTAATGTCGACAATTAATGCATATAACAAAATTATTAAGCTCTATAGAAATATTTACAAAAAAATCAAATAATATTGTATGCTCAGATAATAAAAAGGAAAAATGTAGAATCGATATCTCTAAGAAGTATTTTTTTTTTTTTCAAAAAAAATTGGAAAAATGGGAAAATTTAGTTGAATTTTATTTAAAATCATCTATATCGATTCTATATTACACCTTATTATATATTCAACAGTTTATTGGATAAACAGCAATATTGTTTAAGTGTGCCTTTAGCGGGCACTGTGAAGGCAATTTGAATATACATGAAATATTACGCTGGATATTATAATTAGCTATAGTGATATATAATTAGATAATTATATATATAATTAGAGAATAATATTGCAACATATAGGAACTATAAGCAATACACGTAGATAAGTAAGTTATATATAAAAATTTCATATAAACTGTTGTGATTTTACAGTATTTAGACTAATTAATATACTAATGTGGATTTTTAAAAGCAAATTATGTGTATAAAAACTAATATTTTTGTTAATATTCTAATTTTAAACAAAATCTTACCATTAACAGTAATTCATAGGTTATCTGTCTGTAAAATTCACCATATAAAATTATGCAAATAATTAAATAAATTGAAAGTCGATAAAAATGTTTGTTAGTCTTATGCTTAATGTAAATTAGTTTTATTTTTAGTCTAAAAAATAAATGAAGTGATAACGGTGGGCTTAATACCGGTATTATTATTAAATTGGAATTATTAAAGATTCTTAATTGACCGAAAAGCAATGATTTTGTGTAGCGTCGGTATTCCTTCACTTATATGAAACCACAGTTTTAAGTACTCTATAAAACCTAATACATAAAAAAGTTGTATTATAGTGTAAATAAGTACATTTATGTAAATTACTTGTACTATTAGTTTGAGGTAAACTGTGTTAGTAGCGTTGTCAAATAAAGAAAATATCTTGGATAGCTGCTGATATAAGAATCTATTACCCATTATACGAGTAGGATATGCATATAAGTACTTTATTTTTCAGCTTCACGCTGTATCAAGGTAGGCACCTGAAAAATTAGTGTTATGACACTCTGATTGGATTAAGACGCTTCCGTTTCCCACTATCTGCCGATTTCTGGTGGCATTGGCGAGGCGCGTCTAGTGGCGAAACTCAATACTAATATTTTTAAATCTTAGGTTATAGAAAAATAAATAAGTATAAATACACAGCCAATATTAAAAGTCATCTAGAAAAAACATTCAAATTTTCTGTAGCCAAAATATAAAATACATTAAACAGTATTTGGATTTGGTAAATATTTCAAATCTTTGTAGAATTCAATTAAATTTAATTCTTATTGTAGGTTACTTATATGCTAAATTTTGATTCTATAAGATAAATTTTTGGTAGAATTTCATTAAACCAAACACGAATATTGTATTTATCAAATAATAACTATAATTTGTGTTATTAACGCAATCAAATAGGAAATATTTTAGCATAAAACAATAAATGCTGTTTTTATCGTCATGAGGAAAGATATGTCATACAAGCCACAAGTTAGTAGAGTCATACAAGAGTTTTCCAAATACTTGTACTAGAAAATAGTAGCGACTAATTACTTTCATTTCATGTAGAAAGTGATGTTTTATAGTTTTCAATATTTCGACAACATCCTTTTTTTTAAATTATAACATTCATCATAATTAATATTATATTATAATATTAATAATCCAATTTTTATCTGAGTGCAGCCCAATTTATAAGGAAAATCACCATCATTATCATCTTGTTTATTTAAAAATCCGAATATTTGCTTAAAATAATATAAAAGTAAAAGTAAGTACTTCGTACAGTCAAAATTTGAACTAAATTGGCAATTTCTCTCCAATAGAAGTTAGTATTACTAGATAGCTAGTCTAACCTGCTCTCATTTCCAATTAGTCAAACAATTCAATTTAATCTAATATTTGGTCGATGTTACCAGCACATCACAAATTAACTATTGTATAATAATATAAAACTAAACCGTGTTTGAGGTCTTGTTTACGTATTAAATACAAAAAATATCCACTCTTAACATTTACAGGTTATAGATAACAGCTCAAATTAATTAATTAAATAACAAATGTTAACTATACTTGTTAACTTATTTTTCATTAATCGTCCATGTGCATCGTGCAGTGACACTTTTCAATATTTAATCCTTTTAATTTTACAATAATGACGAAACTAATGAACGTTTCTAATTTGTAGGACGAAAAGAATTGATCATTGGAAGAAAGTAGATTCATTTTTTATATTTTAAGTAAACCTTTGAAGCGATGATAATTACAAATCACGAAATAATTGACGTTAATTCTTCCAATAAATATTTTAATAGGTACCTACTGCACCAGTACGAAAGCTTTAATTTAAAAATTCTAATGATATATAGATAGATATATTAGGGCAATGAAATTTTATAATACAGAGATTACTTTTATAGGTAGTTTACAACCAAAAATATTACTCGTATTAAATATCTGGATTAAATATTTAATAGTGTACACGTAGGTATCCCAGGAATTTATATTGGACGTATAAAATCAAATTAGGTATTTATATTTTCGCACTTGAATCTTCAATTCGATTCGAAATTCATTTTCAATATATAAATGGAATGATTTATATATTATCAGTGAATTTAATGGTTCATCGGATCTAGTAGATTTTTTTGATTTAAAATCACTCCCTAATGCTATATAAATAATATACAACATTTATTCAAACACTAGAAAGTTAAGAGTGAATAATTATTATGTACAGACAAAATAAAGTGTATATTAATAGTATTTTTGTAAAGAAAAATATATACGGATACATTTAGTATCATAAAACAATTAAATAATAACAAGAAGACATATAAAATTAAATATATGCCTATCGACAGCGTCATTAAAATATTATTTTAACAGCCCCCAATGATGAAACGGAATAATTATTACACATTGTTAATATTGATAACTGTTATATATACGTACATCTAATAGATTAGACATTCAACATGTATTATCGAAAACATTCATCTTCAACAAAAAATAACTGCGACGACACATATATACTATATATTATATGACATTAATAAAAATATCTAAATACTCATATGGACCCCCATACAATATTGATATGTCCAAACAAATTCGACATCAATTATTTGCATTCGTTAATTATTGTAAAATCTTATTACCTTGCGTCAAGGCGAGGTGAGGTTTATTTTTGAAGATGAGCATGGCGATCGCGTGAATGGCGCAAGCTACAAGAGCACCGTAGCCGAAGCAACGGAAAGTAATCCAACCACCGTAAATTCCATACAGACGTCCGCCGATAAAACTGCCCAGAGATGAACCTACTCCTTCGAATACAGCGCCTACTAGACCCTAATAAAATATAAATTATTTCAAGCAAAAAATGGATTAATTATTTATTTGTTCAAGTGGATAGCTTTATCATTAAATTCTTTACTCGAAGTACGTTAAAGACAAAGTCAGTCAATTATTATGTGCAATGAATGTTTATCGAAACGAATAAATTGTACAATTTTCATATATATATATATTATTTTAATTATTTTAAGGCACATTCAAAGGAAAAAATCTGATAGGACTGAAATCCCTGAGCTGAAAGGGTTGAAATCCCACTACGTTAAAAATTATTATACGTTTCCTTAATAAATATTTTTCTTTCCTAAGTGTGGAATAACACTTCAAAAATATTAAAAATAGTACGAATTGACAATACGAGACTCGTACATTCTGAAAAATGATTATAAACAATTACCATTTTAATATAACTTACTTGCACAGTTGTTTCAGTACCGGGCGGGGCTACAACATTGGCGTAAGACGTCATCGTCGGATAAAACATGCCGGAGGTTAATCCTTGAAAGAGCTCAATAGGAAGAATCCACCAAGCGCTGGTCAAATACGAGTAGAGTATCAGACGGATGCCGAAAGCGAAGAGAACTAGAGACATCATCATGTTATGGCCGAATTTCTTAAGCAGGTGTCCTGTAACAATGGTTTAATTTCAGAAAATAAGTTCAATAGAAGTTTTTAATTGTTTTCCTTTCCGTTTATCTCATTTTTATTTCCAAGTAAATGATATTTATTATATTGCGATTAAAACATATTTTCTGCTTATAGTTATTCTACGAAGTCAGTTTCATTGTACGAGTATCTTCGTATAAAATACTTTTTAATAAGAAATATAACATCATTATTGGAATCTTAACTTATAATTAATAATTCTAAGATGTGAAAACGTGATAAATAAAATATTATCTGGATTATCTTCAATTAAAGGATAAAATACTTTTACTGCTTGCGCTCAGTTTTTCTTAGTAAATAAAAGAGGAAATATTGCTTCTAGTTTTTTTTGTAAAAATAACGTCTTGACGCTTGCATATAAAGTTCAGGTAACAATGATGAAATAAAATATAAAATAAAATTGCGAATTGAACGGCATGTCTTGTGAATAGCGACGGAAAATATATTTAAAGTTATGTAAGAAATTGTTAAAAAGTTGTTGATTAAACTTATATCTTGTCATATCTAGTTTTGTAATTATAAAGGCAAAAAACTTTTATATAAATATTGCTGAAAAATGTTTTTTTAGTCGAAGTCATCATTAGGATGGTGGTAAAGCTGAGGAACACTAATTTTAAGTTTTATTTATTATCACGGTCGGTGAAGTATACAAAGGGTATCGCTACTTACCAGAGACGAACATGAAAGGTATTTCGCCGCCGAAAGTCTGAATAGCGCTGACCAATCCTTGTAGAGTTTTGACATAGTTGGCTCCATCGCAGGCCTGTCCAGCAATATCCTCAATATGCCAGAAAAGGAATTGCCACATTAGTCCGGTGCAAAGTCCAACAGCAATAGTCCAGAAAAGAAATACAACGGTCGGAGGAGAAGAAAGTAGGGTACGAACGTCAGCGACAATGTTGATCGAAATTTTCGTCATATCCACCTATACATATTTGAAAACATTAAAATTTAAAATATATTTTTTTTTTATATTAAGGAACTAAATGAAACAATAATTTTATATCAATCCAATTTCTATTCCTAAAAACAATGTGACCTAAACAAAAGGTCAATAAATAAAAAATATAATAAATAAAAAATCATCATTCCCAAAAATATACCTTAATGAAGCACGAGACAAAAACGTCGCCGAGCATAAATATAAACATTAGGATAAACGCAATCGAGTAGTTTTTGTAAGCGCCTTCGCTCATAATATCAATAAGAGTGCCAGTAAGCAATGAAAATATTCCCCAACCGACAGAGCCCCACAGTCTTTGTCTGCCATATTGAGATATCCTCGGACCTGAAAAGCAAAAATAAATTATAATTTGATGAACGACGTCGAAGGTTTTATAGTCCAATTGTCGTACAAATACAGCCTATTACAATTAATATGTGACTACGTTTCAATTTGGTTTATAAGCTTTGCAAAACAAAAGTGTAAAGTATATTTAATTAAGAGATGTCTTAAACAAAATCCAAATCTTGTTTGATCAGCTACCTAGTTGAAGCATGTGATGTTAGGTATAAATTGAAATATAAAATGTATTATTTCGATGGCTCTTTTCTATTAATTCCTTATCTATATGTATAAAAGGACTTGTCCTCACTGACTGGAGGTAAGATGCACGCACAGCCGTAACCGCTGATGATAGAAACGTGAAATTTGAATTGTGAAGAAAGAAGAGAGACGTGAATTTTTAGAATTCACCATCTAAACTGAAAACATTCGTAAAGTTGAAGATGGCGAAGCCGCGACGGTCCGTTAGGGACTATATAAAGTTCTCAATACCTCTTACTCTAACAAACGTGGAGTACGAATAGAAACTATTAAGTACTCGGAAGATTTGAAACATTTACAGACGTACACTCGTACATTGATTTCAATTCTGAAAAAAACATATAGGGTTCTTTGAATACCCTACAACTTTACAATGCTTGTGTTATATTGCACTAAGAATTAACTTCTTCTTCTTCTTCTTAAACGAAAGTCATTTAAGTAGTTTCCGATATATCATCACTTCATAATGTACCACGAAATACCACGAAATACAAAATACCACGACATATTGATTTACATAACTAAACTTTGACCGATACTATAGCAATAAAGACGAATTGATCGACATCTCAATATCAAATTCGGCTTTATTTTTTGTAATACTGTATTTATCAGCCATTTTATATACCATACCTACCGAGTACATTTAAATATAAATCTTAAAAGAAATTTTATATGTTCTATCTTATGCTTTTATAATATAAAAAAACGACAGTTACGGCAATCAACTTACCCAACGTGTTGAAACATATAGCATCAGCGAATGTCACCACAACGGCTTGACCGATCCAGCTTATGATCATCATAAAGAAAAACATCCAAAATAGCTCGCTATATTCGGAGCCTGCTTTTTTTTCTCCTGTCGCTCCTTCCAAAAGTTCGTTGACCTGAACGGAAATTAAATGAGTACCTTATGGCATTTCTTCTTAAGGCTGCTTACAATAAATAATTTATGCAGGGTTAATTCACCTAAACACTTTCCTAGCCTAGCTAAATAAGGGAAACCTCATAAATGCTGGTCCCACAGGTTGGAGAGGGAAAGCATTATCTTGCGACCGATACAACCGATATTGCTTTATAAAACAATATAAAATTTACTTACTCTAACACAAAATGCACTTAAACAAATATGAATAACATTTCATCACTGTTTTAAAATTTCCAACGCGATTCCATTCGATTTATAGATTATTGGCCCAGTTTTCGTACGTAAAAACTATAGAGAATGCGATTTTTTTCTCTATTTTGTATCGACTTTATTTTCTATCACTGTTATCGTTTCAATTAAATTTTCATATTTCATTTGTGAAAATGGTTACTTTCTATTCGATTTATAACAAATCTTGTCGAGCGAGGGTTAACAATATATAAAAAAAATAAATAAAAAAACGATTATTGGGGGATATTATTTACTAATGTAGTAGAACCCCGTAGTAGAAGTAGTTTTGACATATTTTTCTTATTAATGACAGTAAAAATATCTAACAATTGAACAAAGAAGTCGTATGGAATTTGAACCAGAGAGAGAAAAGTGGGATTTGCCTATTAAGATAAAGTAAGCATTATCAATATTTTGCATCGTGGATATTTAAACGTAATAATGAAATTCATTGCGTCTATCGGAACCTAATGCATAAAACATAATGTTATGTACGCAACTTATACGTAGAACAGCCTTTGTGTAGAAGGGTACCAAAGACGGTTGGAGACGACTTCTCAGTAGCAATTTAGTAAAATATATTACGTTGTCAAACCTAACAGCATAAAATATGAAAGTAAACAATCTATCTAGTAGCGCTCTATAGAAATATGGAAGTCTTAGAATACCTAATGAGCTGTAAGCCGTGGGTACAAATGTAATTGGTCGTCAATTTGTTGCCACGGCTTATTAAATATTCTAAGACTTCTGAAGAAGTATTTCTGAATATTTGTAAAGAGCGCAAGTAGTTAAGTTATTTATATACTTTTAAAGACGTCAAAATTGATAACTGATGCCGTACAAGGGTTTTTGTAGGTGTCTAATAAGCAATGACTTGAATTCTATTAGTAGTTGAATTCTATAAGTTCAAAAATTATGTTTTTAGCTAGATAAAGTGCGTCGTTAATTACTATCCAATAGGCAAATCCTTGAAGCAGGTGGAAGATGTAGAAAATAATTATATGTCTAGGTTCTTTCAGCGTTTCACGACAAGGGAGATACTCGGTAAGTATATTTAAATGTTATAGTTATATAAGTAAATACTAATATTCAGTGCCAAATTTTGCAGAAATTGAATAATTCGTTTTGAATTTTATATGTGAAGTTATCGTAAACGTTTTCATACCTGTCTCTAATAATTGAAGTAGTTTCTAATACAATTGAAATATTGGTAATAACTCGTTTACAACTTGCAGTTCGACATCTAGGGGTCTGCTTGTACGCCATAGCAGACTAAATTCACTCCACTCTGACCGACGTTATTGAAAATAGTTAGGGAGTTGCTCTAACAGTATTTATATTATTATAGACGGGCTGTGGCTCACAACTCTGTTTGCGTGAACTTTTCCCGTAGGAATTTACACAAATCCTCGTTTAGTAATATTCTACATGTTACGTATCCCAAGGAACCTATATAACCTAATGTACATAGTATTATGTATATAAGTAGATTCCGCTATGCTTTGTGTCAGTCACAGAGATTCAAATTTTACATTTTTAAAATAGCATCTAAAAATAATGCCGTCCGAGGCTAGTTATGAGAAAATTGTTTAAATTGTATCAAAGTAGAACATCTAACCAAAAAAAAATTTAAAAAAAAAAACATTTTTTTCTTAACTAGTTAAGGGAAAAATATGAAATTGATTATATTAAATAAATTACTATGTAATTCAGTGAGAATAAAACATGCTCCAGTACCTACACAGAAATTTACTAAATAAATTGACCGTTAAAAATTTCCATAATGTATAAGATAATCTGTTTTTATTTATTATCGTTTAACATTCTAACCCTAAAGCTCTAATAAATTGCTGCAAAATCAAGTTTTAACATCGATGTGGATATTCCAAATTTTGATATATCCTGAAATCGATTTGAATTACATATACAGTGACTTGCAAAAGTTTTGGGCCACCATATTTTTCGTACATATCGCACAAAATCATTATATTAAAATAATTATAAGCGATTTGTTATAACACGTACCTATTCACATTTATTTGAAATGATTAATTATATCTATTACTAGCGGACACGGACGCGGGTGCGCCTGCTTGAAATATAAGAATATTTATTAAATATATTTATGAAATTATTTTCAATTTTCAACAGAATTAGTAAGAAAATATAAGCTTAAATAATCAAAAAGAATAATAATTAGAGACATATTATTAAAAAAAATATCTGAGTTATTATATTATAGATATAAAAGTATCTAAAGTTTTCCGTGCGTGCGTACATACTCGTAGATATGGACTCTATGAAATAACTAAACATTTTTCTATATTAAATAGGATAATTTTTGCGAGCAATATTCAAATTCAAATTCAAAATATTCTTTATTCAAATAAACTTATAATAAGCACTTTTGAATCGTCGAATGAACATATGAACAAAAAGCTACCACCGGTTCGGAAGGCAGTTCTGCTGAGAAGAGCCGGCAAGAAACTCAACAGTTGCTCTTTTCAAATATCAAATAAAATCCCAGCACCAAACTTTACACTACACCAAGAAAAGAAGAAGAGAACCAAAGTGTAGTTTAAATTAATTATAAACAGCAAATAATTACATAAAATTAACAATAGTTCGAAAATGTATGAAAATTTATAAAACCGTCAACATCATCTGCCCGTTCGCGCCCTACTATGCTGCCTGAAGGCTAGGTCATTTTGAATCAGTGACATCTCCTTAACTATTTATTAGAATGTTATACAGTAAGCTATAATTTCAATCTAGATAAGTAATGTGTAATGATGTGTAATTTAATGTTATATAGCCTATAGCACTTCAGAATCATGCAGCTTTCATACAAAACAAAAACAAAGTAAATCGGACCAGTAGATCCAGAGATCTTAGCGTTCAAACAAACAAACTCTTCCGCTTTATTATACTAGTCTGGTCACTAGCAGAACGCGGCTACGCCCGCTCGAACTTTACGAATATTTATTAAATATATTTATAAAATTATTTTCCGTCTTCAAGAGACAGATGCGTTAAGCAAGCTCATTTTGGGTGACGTTTTCTAACAAACTTTGCAAATCGTTGCTTAGCAACGGTCGCTTAGCGACGGTTGTTATTAACGTGGCGGAATAAATTGTATGTCAAATTAATAAGTATTTTAATATATTAGTATATATCGACAATATTACAAATATGAGAAAAGAAAGTATCCTATGTTCATCCCGGTACCCTCAAGTATCTCTATATGAGTATTTTATCACAATAGAATTAGCGGTTTGGCCCTGATTGCGTAAAAGACAGACAGACAGACAGAGTTACTTTCAAATTTATAATATAGGTATGGATAGATTATTGTTTTTTAATAAAAAAATGTATAAAAATATTAACGATTGTACAAAAGTATTTGGCCACATAAAACTTCGTCGTAAAAATCGGCAATAACTAGTGAGAAATGACGATATCTTTAGGAATATCTTCAGCAGCAATGTGTATTATAATATTATGTTTTACTAGTAATTCATTTAAAATCAGATATGGGAAATTATAATATTCGATATTAATATTTATATTAAACTCGTTCGATATTCTTAAACAACCAACAAGTGGAGCAATTTAAAATTTTATATATTTAATAAAAAAATAAAAGTGCCTAGAAACTTTTGCAGGCTTTCACATGTAATATATATCTAGTATGTAGTATGTACTTACAAGTTGATTTTCGCAATTAATGTCGCAGGCAGATTTGAATTCGTTAGGCCAAAGCTCATAGTACGCCTTGGGACCGCAATACGGGTAGTGAATAGAACCTGCCGATCAATATTTTACTTAAATAAAATACTTTCAAATATTGCAATTAACACAAAATTGTAGAATGTCAGAAAACTTTTTATTGATCGGAATAAAATGTAAGGTATGCGATTCACATAATTGTCATACAATTTTTATACTTGAAATCAAAAACTGACGAGCTGAGATAGAGTGGTTTCACCTTCACTCTGTATCCCACGTATAGCGAAAAGGCAAAGGGAATTTAGTTTTATGACACTCCATTCCCCACCTTCTGCCATTCCCCAGATTGGAGATGGAACCCTTAACCAATAACGATCGCGTACAGCCACACGCTCGTACCCCTGCACTATGAAGATATTAAAAATCAAATAATTTTCTTTTTTTTCTGAAGTCTGATACGCTTTGGAATGGTCTTTACAGCGTAGCTCACCCCTGGAGAAATAAAAATAATTTCTCTTGTGCTTTAGAATATATACGATAGCAAATTAATAATTTAACTAGCGAATACAAGTTCGAGTCACATATGTTTTGAGACTGTTTACCAATATGCTTTGTTTCGTGTAGCTTTACAATATATTTTCGTTTAAATATTATCAAAGAGGTTTAATTAAATTCAGATCCCTCTTACCGTCTACTGTCTTAATGTAATCCATCTCAATGTAAATACAATTATCATCCACTACCATTTTCGACAATGATAATGAGGTATCGAATGATAACTGGCCCGGTAAAGCTTCTGGGTTTCTCGTGTGGCAACTCGACGCTACTCCAGCATTCCAACTTTCACATAATTCCATCAAAACAAACGGTGAACTTATGTTGCAATAAACCTTCAATCAAAATTAAATTGGTAACTTGTTAAATTTAACGATAAGCATGTACTTTGTATTATATTATCAAAATAACATATAATGTATACTAAAGAATAATTTTTATTTTTAATTCTAGTTAAATATTTTAGGAACAAAAATAAATACATAACAATAATAAATTTAGGTACTATTGAAAAAATCCATTACATTCGTAATTGTTTACGTAGCTACTATCCATCACTAATGAAAAGTAATTATGTCTGAAAACGGTTGGTATTTGCTAGCTGAATATAAAAATATTAACATTCCTACAATAGTACAGTCCAGCACTTCAAATTTTCCCCCAATGCTTTTCCTGCAAATTTTAACATTTTATGATGCGTGTATCGGAAAAATAAATAATCGGAAATTTTAAACGATTGAATTAATCTATTGGTAGGTAAATTGTATTATTAGAAAAAAAAATACTATAACGTAAATTAAATCAAACAAACCTCGCAAGCGCCCAAATTGTGCTTTTCCATAACATTGTCAATAGCGATTTCATCGTAATTGCAAAGTCTAAAATCAATTTTTCCATCTATGCAAGTCATATTAACTATATTTTTATCGATTAACGCCGTTAAAGATGGGTCGTAGCAGTCGAGACTGCAGAGCTCGTTCATTATAATATGAGGCTTGGCACCACGACAGCGAGATTCATACATTAGACCTGGATTACATATATTAGATTTTAATAATCACGCCTTTACTAATCTCGTAGCTTCAGTATGACTGAAATCGACCATTGACTAAGAAGTGTACGTAGCAGTAAGCAATGGTAATATATATCACACATTGATGAATTAATATATTTTTCAACTTAACAAAGCGTTCATGTATGAACAGATGAATTCAAATTACAAATAACTATAGTTCAGTTAATTTAGTTCAAACAAACAAGATATTTAAAGTTAAGTTCATATGAGGCCACTCAACACGCAATGCCTTTAGAATTCTCTCAACACTAGACTTTCTCTGCCTACCCTGCTAAATTCGGGATACAGCGTGATGCTAGAAAATACAGTATTTTACTCACCGTCCAGTTTTACAGTATGTGTAGAGATCGACAGACAGTCACTAGTGTTTGTTACGTTATTTATCATGGCAGTGTAGCGCATAGTTTTTACCATCCTATAGCAATACAGTGGCATGTGCCATCTCTCACACACGGTCTGCCACATATTCTGTGACGTCATGTTACAGTTCATCTAAAAAAACATGTAACAATCAAAAGATGTAACCAAATTCATATTCTAGTCTAATTTACCGAACGTTTAAAGTTAATACTGCTTTCAATATTATCGCTTTGCATACGCAGGGTATATATATATTATACTAGCGGACGCGCGCAGCTTCGCTTGCGTATTTAGGGGTGAATTCTAATAACCCATGAAACATGTGTTCGATTAAATATTTTTAAGAGTCTAAATTTCAAATTTTATAAAAATCGGTTGCGATTTAAAGATTTTTCCATACAAACTTACAACCCCTTATTTGTACCCTTAGGGGGTGAATTCTAGAAAACCATAAAACACATGTTCAATTAAATATTTTTAAGAGTCTAAATATTAAATTTTATAAAAATCGGTGGCGAATTAAGAATTTTTCCATACACACTTTCAACCCCTTTTTTACCCCTTTAGGGTTAAAATTTTTCAAAATCCCTTCTTAGTGGATGTCCAGATTATGAAAGTAAACATCTGTCCAAATTTCATGTTTCTACCATCAGCGGTTACGGCTGCGCGTGCGTCTTACCTCAGTCAGTGAGGACAAGTCCTTTTATATATATAGATTGTAAATATATACGACTCGCCTAACTCATTAGCAGAAGCAATCATTATAAATATAATAAAAATGTTCATTTTTCGCTTTTGTAGTAAATATATATATATATATATATATATTATATTGATCTAAATTCTTTGATTATATATTTCAATAGAGCCTATGAATAACAGAAAAAGGACTAACCTTGCATAGAGTGTTATTAATTTTTGATATTTCTGATATTTTGCACTGGTCAATATCGCCAGACTCTGGGTAGCATGTTTTAATCGCCGACGCTGTATCGCCGCAATCCATTTCTATATGAGATTCGGATACTTCTCCGGGTATAAAATAAATAGCAGAAAAACTTATGATGGTGACGATTTGAAAAATTATAAATATTGTCTTCTGCGACTTGTATCTGAAATTATGATGAACTTAAAACTCTGTTTTCATGGTTTTAATCACTTTATTTTATTACTTACAAATTCGGCTGATTATTAGGCAGGAAAAAGAAAAGTTAATATAAAATAATAATTTATTAAAAGCAAAGAAGTAGTATCAGAATTGAGATCGTCTTTTTTTAATGTTTTTTTTTTTGTAATATTTTTAAAGGACTTTAATCAATCAATTAATTAAAAGATGATTTGACCGGTTTTATGCTCAGTATTGAATTTACAAACAGCACCCTTTTCAATTTTCGACTAAATATATTGAAAATAGTAAGCAAACAATATAGCGAATCTTCTTAACTTCGAGAGCTATTTACGTGATTCAGAATAATTTCAACATTTTCATATAAATATAGTTGTAAATATGTTTAAAAAGTCCTTAGCGCTCCACACTCCACTTATTATTCTTACATATATATATATATATATATATATATATATATATATATATATTGTAAAGATAGGTTGTCCGAATCATTTATCTTAACAAAGTAATCAGTATTGCAATATAATTTAATAGCTCGCAAGTGACTTATCTATGTTATCTAAATCTTTTCCAAAGAAGTCTGTTTTCTGTCACAAGACAAATATGTTATAGTTATGGAATAATAATAATATTTATAGTTTATTTTATTTGTCGTATTTAATCTCCGATAAACATAGATGGTTACTCCACAAATCTTTATCATTCAGAAGTTGCAAGCACTACGTAGCTGCGTGAGAATGTGTAAAATTACAATGAAATAACTCAATTCTCGGTCTAACTTATAATCATAGAATCTGGAGCTCTCAAACCTCCTATATCTTCCAGTGTTAGTCGCATAATAATCGGCTCAGCTGGCCCGGAGATTAGCCCGAATAAACAGAAAGACAGGTATATTAAAATTGTTTATTTGTGTTTTGGTATCATGTAATCAATGTTATTTCTATGCTGTTAACCTTAATGAATCGTAATTTAAATCATTTTGGATTCTTTTCTATTTTATTTAATAGAAAAGGTTTAATTTTTATGAAAGTTCCACAAAAATAGGTTTAGCTGTTCCGAGGAGTAGCACGGGCGAGCAGAAAGAGAGATAAATGCAAATTTTAAAATTGTCGATTTGCTTTTGAGTATCGTTGACGAAATGCTATATAAAGGCGCCCTCAAAAAACAACTAATATAGTATTCTAAAAATTCAAAAAATATATATAAAGAAAAATGACAAAAACAATACAATGATGTTAAAAATATCCTTAGAATTCAGTGCAGTTTTACCATGCTTATCCGGCTAGAGTCTAGTTTAGCCGCTAGATCTTAATATATGCAAGTATTTCGTTATAATGTAAAGAACACATCAAATAAGAAAATATTTTTTACATATGATAGATACAAATATTGTACTTACTTATCAGCAATTACACCGAATAATGGTTTTGCAATTAACCCAAATATAGGCAAAATAGTGTAAATAAGTCCAACGGTTGCCGAGGAAAATCCCAGTTGCCTTGCGTAAGTGCTTAAATAGGGCACCAAGGGCGCAGTACCTGAAACAAAAAAAATAGGGCTAAATTTTTTTAAAACCTATTATTTTAAAACTAATTATAAGACTAACTAATATGAACTGAGATTAAAACGAGTTATAAAAAAATTTTAATTTATTTAATAGTAGATATGTAACCATACAACCTTTGACGATTAGTTCATAAGTAGTTAAGGAAGCGTCATTTAAAAGAATAAAGGGAAAACAAGGGCTTCCAATCCCGCAGCCAGAATTCAATCTCGGTATTGAGGAACTGGGAATTTTCAATCCCGCGGGATCCGCGTATAGAAAATTATATGATTAATATAACACAAATATATCAATTACTTTCTATATAAATAGTATATATAGTAATCAAATATTTATAAAAAAAACATATTTGAACTTAATATATCAAAATTTGGTTAAACGATGTTAAAATCTTGTTGGTAATGAAAAGTTAACTGGTTGAGAGTAAATTTTGACTAACATAAGTTGGTACAAATCCCCATACAACAATGAAATTAAAATTTACAATTTAATACCAGCCGTTCAATTGATATGAGCAATTGAGTCAATCGTGATGACAAAAAGAAGTTTATGATTATCAATTTATGTTTATTTAAAAAATAAAACAGATAATTAATAAAATAAAACAGATAATTAATAAGAGCTTCCATTGCAAAAATATAATACAAGAAGATACTGTGCAGGGTAGAGCAGTAAAAGCTGCGAGTACCACTACCATTAACCCCCACCAGTACATCTACATATACTTATACATCTTTCTATTACAAAAAGAAACAGATTTTTGAAAGATAAGTTCTTACAAGGAACAGAAATATTAAGTGATAGTGAATATCAGTTAAACTTTCGTTACCTAGGTTTGGTCCCATTTAGCCCCTTCTATTTTCTTCATATTATATAATACCATTCCTAATAATTACTCTTACTCTTCTTTTTATATATATGTAGTTTGTTTTTATTGTGCTAATTAACTACAAAAAAATTGCATATAAATAAAGAGAAATTCTAAAAGAATATATTGGAAACTTCCAATAATTAAGTGCACATGTGTACGCCTGAACGTCCTCAAAGGATGCGAAATTAAAGCAAAAATAAACAATTCAGTGAAAGGTTGATAGTATAATTGTAATTAATTGGCACTGAAATGTATCGTATAAACAACATCCTGTGACTATGATTGCATTGGTATATTAATAAATTTAAAATGTTCTTTTTTATACTTATTTCAACTAATAACTTCAATATAAATAAATTACCTATTGAGTAATTAAATTATGGGTCTTTCTCGCCAAAGGTTTTGCACCTAAATTTTACTGATATATCTGTGAATGATGAAAATTTATTTATCCGAGGCCCAGGAATTACTCTAAAGGTGGCCTTTATGGTAATTCCTGGGCCTTCAAGCGAAGGGAAAAAATGGAAATTATATTTGTAGTTAATTTTCGTAAGAAATGTGTGCACACTTATACATATTTGTCAATTTCAATCAGTAACGAAAATAATTCCACTCAAAAGCAAAATGATAATAAATCGATCGCAACTCCCGCTTCATTTGAGTGCATAACGAAGTTCTCTCTATACCGTTAGTATATAGAGAGCTGCAATATGTTATATCATATAGGATTTTTTTCATAAAAAATGAAGTAATAATCATACTAGCAAAATATAACATAAATACCTATCCAGCCTTCCGGCCACAATCACCAGATGGAACCAAGTCTATATCCTTTGTAACATTCAAGCTTCCTTCATATAAAATTTTATTTAAATAAGTTTTTCCTGACGTTAGTTTTTCTCTCATTATTATTATTCAAAGAAAGAATAAAAATATTGTTCCAGGGTTAGTAAAGTATGTAACTGATTTTAAAGAAAAAACATATTATAAACAAATTACAAATTTTTGCATAACCTACCTAATTTAGGCATCAAATGAAAAGACGGACGGTTCGATTTCGTTTTAAAATCGTCGTTTTAAAATACCGTATGTACACCAAAAAAATACACTAAAATTCTTGAGGAGATGGAGCCGTAAGGTGGTCAAAAGAACTTTTAAACTAAGAAATAGGAATGTCAGGTCGATAGACAGGTCGTGTGGACTCGTTTGATTTGTCTTGGCGAGTACTCTAGTGCTAATTGATATCTAGAGTCTGAAGATGGAGCCGCAAGATGACCAGGGGATTTCTGAACTAAAGAAGAAAGACAGGTCGTGTTGGGCTTTTTTTTATTTTGTCTCGGCAAGAAGTTCAAATTTGACCGGAATAACAGTTTCCAATACTGACGCACTGAGAACATTAGGAGAAAACTAAAAAGTAATAAATAAAATTTAATACTTTATTGGAAAAAAAAAACATTTATAAAAAAATAAAGTACCTATTAATAAAAGAATACATATATTTGTATTATATAGAATAATAAATACATCATGAACAGATTTAATTAAATCAGAAATCAATTTTACATCGCTGCACTATGCAAAAAGCTTCACGACAGCCTGAAGCGTCGTTTAATTATGAACAAAATCAATATTATTTTACACAATAATGTGTATGTACCAGTCGTCTATGATGTGCCATTTATAGTGCATATTGTTAGCAAGGATCAAAGCTCCATTATCCAAAAACCCATCTAACTGATACCTAGAGGCCGCCTTGGCGCAGGGGTGTGACTGTAACGCGACTGTAACGCGTTCAATTCTCACTCGAGGAAGTGAAATATTTATTTATAAATATAAACAAATATGGAAATCCATTTCGGCGTTGATCTCTGCCACTCAACACGCAATGCCTCCAGAAATCGGCAGGAAGTGGGGAACGGAGTGTCTTAACACTAGGTTCCCACTGCCTACCCTGCAGTATGCGGGATACAGTGTGAAGCTGAACTGATACTAGGAATGAGTAGGAATCTACGTCCCTCCTGTATATTTGCATGTCTTTTTAATTACTTCCCGTTTACGGAAATTATTCTCAGACGAGATAATACAGTTAGTGTTGTTCAAAAGTTAATGATTGATCTCTCACAGCCTTGGTGGTATCGAATAAAACTAATTAGAAAGGGTAACTATGTACGTACGTACTTACGTACCATGAAATGTAGGAAGAAGAAACTAAATTTGAAAATGTTTAAAAGGAATTTTTACCTATTAAAGGTTTCAAAAGAATTCTCAAAGTAATTAAGATAACATGTTAAATATCTAATGTGTTAGATATATGTGTTAAACTGCCTTCCGAACCGATGGTAGCTTTTTGTTGACATGTACATTCGACGATTCAAAAGTGCTTTTATAGTTTACTTGAATAAAGAATATTTTGAATTTGAATTTGAAACATGTTAAATTTTAATAAGTCACATTTGCAGCATTGTACCAGAGACGATCATGCAAAATTTTAAAAACATATTATTTAGGATTAGGCTAAAGTGTTGCAAGAGAAAATAAGAAAACTCAACTAATTAAATCGCCCACGAGCGTATTTACAGGTCCATGTAATTTTCATAATTACTCTTCGGTCTTTCAAGACACTGAAATATAGCCTACATGATAAACCTATAAGCTATGAATACCTATAAATACTGCCGTCAAATGCTGTTTGACTGGCTGTTTATAGTGGCTTATAGCTAATAAGATAATAATTGAGTTGATCTGCTATCGAGAAATCGTGTATTCTATTACGACGATACTCGAAGGTAGCAATCAATAGGATTAATAAGAAAATTAACATACTACCATGGCGGTCTAGCTACCATTGCACGAGATATGTGCAGCTTAAAATTTCTAGCATACAAAATTATTTACTTAATCAATATTCCATTCTAATATAATGAAGCGGAAGAGTTTTTTTGTTTTTTTAAACGCTAAGATCTCTGAAACTACTTGTCGGGTTAACTTTTTTTATATTGTACTAGCGGCCCATCCCGACTTCGTTCGGGTCAAAACTTAACTTAACTTCACGCTTTATCCGTAGCGGGGTGGTCAGAGAGAAAGGTGCGCCAAACGCTACGGTCTCTACATACCTCTTTCGCCTCGTCCACTGTCATCAACCCCTTCATACATGCCCTTCGGGGGGTCCCCATGCTTTTTACGTGAGTTCCATTCCTCAGGAGTGCTAAAAGCTACATAACATAACGGCTTAATTCTTATTTAACCTTCAATAATCAAATAACAATAATTAGGAACGACATAGTATTACTTCAACCGCGTGCGCTGCAGAAACAGTTAAATATGAAGTAAGTACAATGTTCAACAAAAACATTCCGTCTCATTAGTACTAAAATAATGTCCGCGATGCCCTATATCTATATTTTATAAATAAGTAAGATAGAGGCATTTTATGACAAAAAAAATAACTGAAATTACAAGGTAATATTTCACCGTTATTTATCTGACAAACAGCAAAAATTTTAAATTAAAATAATGCAACGCGAGTAAACAGATTACTCGAGTCCCGCAGGGGGCACCCTTGCCGCCGATAACATCCTCTCAAGCCACACAGAGCTTGCACTTTCTTTGTTGACAAATGCAGCATAATAAAATATTTATAGCGGTTATGCGGGCGAAACCGCGTGTGGGCTGCTAGTACTATATTGCAGACAGTCTTCTCTACTCGTAATATTGTACAAACCAAGTTCATTGTTAAACAAAGACATTAGGGAGTGTCTTACCTTCAACTTCTATTATTGTATTAACTGAAGTTAATAAGCTAATGTGACGTAAACATATGCTGACGTAAAGCAAATATACTCAAAAATTTATTCAATAGCTTGAATAAAACTCACAGAATTAATTATTCTACAAAAGTAGGTTGTAGTAAAATAAATAATTATTACTTTACTCGTCCGACGCACGAATTGTTTGTTACTGAAATGGACCTGAACTTTTATCTTAATTCCCGGCCTTTTACATTGAAAGTGTGGACTCTTCCATCCATTTGGCGTATGAATTTGGCGTGGTCGACGTGCAGTGCATCGAAATATTCAATTTTTCATCCATTTCCGTTTACTCCAATGAAACGTCATGTTATTGCATTTCAAAATAGCAGACAAACTTCTGCTTATAATAATATGTCAGAAACGTTTACTCGTATAGTTGGTTGTTAGAACCTAGATACAATTTCCGGCTCAAAAGCATGTAATATGAAATTGTATGATTAACTATATCTTGTTTCAAAAACGTGCACAGTGTACATATACAATTTAATTATGTACTAACTTAATATCGTGGATAAGGCTTTAAAGATACAAGCAGAAAATTTACTACGTTTAAAATTCATTTATATTTCTAACTGAATTTTTCACAGTATTCGTTTGCGATTTCAACAATAAAATGTTCCTTTTTTCAGAGCTATGCTTTGAATTAGTTATTATTTGACGATACCTTTCTTTTCAGTAGCTACTGATGTATTCATATCATTCAGTATATATATCATCAGTATATATATCATCAGTATATATATCATATCATTCAGTTGTATATTTACAACTTCAAGAAAATTACTACTGTGTGAGCATATAATATACAACAACCTGTTAATATGTTATACATGATTAAACTAAATATAAGCAAAGCCAAAGCAATATAAACTTTAAGCAATTAATACTTGAATAATATCTTTTATTTTCCTTTTTTTTTAGCTTTACGCTATTTCCTGCATATAACAGGAAAGGCAGAGGGAACGTGGGATCCTAGTATTAAGACACTCTGTTCCCATTAAGCCACTTCCGTTTTACACTTTCTGTCGCGTTTACAGCCGCACGCTCGTGCACTGCACGGCCTTCAAATTAACGAATTGCATTATAGAGCACTGAATGACAAATTGATTCAATATTGTTCATATAGAATATATATAGAAAATTATAATTGTCAAGTTCGTACGTTAGAGAGAATACTCTCATGCGGCTAACATCTGATACCTTAATTGATATTTTGTATACGACCTTCAAATATTTTACACTAAGTACCTGTATCTTGCATCCGTAAAAGAGACTCTGGCGCGACCAGCCTGTACATAATAATAAACATACACAGCAGGGCAGAGGGATCCTAGTATTAAGACATTACGTTCCCCACTTTTTGCCGAATTCTAGAAGCAATGCGTGTTCAGAGGCAGAACTCAACGCCGCGCTTTGCCTCGTCACCAAAGTGAAGAAATGGAAATATAAACGTAAATAAATATTTCACTTCCTCGAGTGGGGATCGGGCCCACAACCGTCGCGTTATAGTCACAGCGTTGGTCCGCTGCGCCATAATGGCCTCTATCATCTACATAAAACTTTATACCTACATATTTTACAATCAAAACTAATAAACTGAAGCCTATCAAATATGCTTTTGTGGATGCACAGCACACCCGGATGTCCACACGACCGGAGCCAGTCATACAAATAAAAAGCACAACAAAAAAAGAACACCGAAATCAGAGAACGCGGTGTTCCACGTACGTCAAAAGCGAAATGGATGGATTGGTAATCTATACGAATAATTTCATACCTATATATTTATAATACTTTTCAAAACAAATGTTAGTATTGATTCTATTTTGTTCCTATGAATGAAACGTGACAAGTTAGTTGGTTATGAAAGTATGCAATTTTTCATCATTTTTTTTCACCCGTTGTATTCCCGTTGTAGCTACCGATAGAGCGATATGAAAGGAAAATTGGATATATCAACGCATCGGCAAGGAATATTGTGGCACAAAAACATCCTTAGGGATCCCTTCTTACCTGGGGGAAGGTCTTATAGGTCTCAAGGTTACCATAACTAACACATGGCACCTTACCGTATGTGTTCCATACCGGAGGTAGGTTTCATCCTACACGAAGGTAATTTTAGCATTAGATAATAATCAGCATTAGCGCCGCCTAATATGAAAGTTTATTTATGGATCTGTCTTACAGAGGGGGTAGGTAGAACCTACCCAACGGTAATATTGCCTCTAGCGTTGTTTACACGAAGGTAATATGAGATATCTATTTTATGGAGGAGGCATATGGCCGAAAGAGAACTCGTTATACTGTCTAACTCAAAGGGTATTCTTTATATTTTTAATATCTTAATTTAGGGTGCAAAGATTTATTTTTAGATTTTTTTTAGATTTAGATTTACGATATATAGTAACTGGATATCTAATTTAGATGCGGCAAATGTAAAAATATATATAAAATTTCGAGATATATCTGCAGTAGGGTACATAAAGCACTGCCAATAATAGAAAAATCTAACTATTTAATACCTATGCCTAGTTCGCTATAAGCCACGCAATGCCTTTAAGAAGCCAGATAGAAGAAAAAGCTAAGTTGAAAGTTAAAAGCATAACGTATTATATAACTTACACTAAATATAAATTACTTTTAATCTTTAAAACACACCATGTTAAAACTTAATTTAAATTTTCATAAGATAATTATGTTAATCAACTTCCAAATGTAAGCTGACAACATCCCGATATAATGAGAGTGAAACTCTGATTATATTTCCCACAGGCAGCCACATAGTGCCTGCATATTTTCAGGGATAGAGTACCCTCTTCCCTACCCACCCGGTGTCGCTGTAAAGGCCAATAGGGCTAACAGCATTAACCTCAAAACCAAAAAAAAAACTGATTATATAAAATAATTTTATTATATAAAATAATTATCATTAACTGTACTTAATGATTGCTTATTCCAGAGGTAACCAATATTTACAATGTACCTAACACAAAGGTGAAAATGACATCATGAATATTTCTCGGGAAGCTTCACACATCTGTATGTGAATTTTGGAAAATATTTAATAACATATTTCGTTTGTTAAAAAAGCTAATACGAGTTTGATTTAAAAGCTTTGAGCTTTACGCGGAATCTGCATGCCCTATTACTGACATAGTCATTGAATATATTCCCAGAAACTTTTCGAACGCAAATAGCTTGTTAAATATTAAATTTATTTGAAAAGCAAAAGTTGCAAATGTTCTATCCCTGTCATAAAATTTAATATATGAATATAACTTTGTGCATGCTTTATGAATTAGTATGACCCACCAAATATACTTCGTCTCTATAAATAGAGGTGGAACGGTTGGATCTTCTTATTATGTTTATTTATTTACAGAAAAAATCTCGCTGAGTTTCGTTAAAGGTAATGTCTGAGACCTGAACCTGAACATGAGTAGTCAGGTCTGAGTCATAAAGTTTTACTGAACTGGTAGTAAACACACCACACAGTGGTGACAGCTAGGCCCCTTTTTATGGGACTTTCAATGAAAAAAAAAGGAATCGGGGTTTACCCAGGAAACCGCGTTCGTGCCCGTAGATATGAAATAAACAAATATTTTTCTATAAAATATCTGATTTTTTATGAGTAAAATAAATTCCTAATAGATTAGAATTACGATTTCTTAAGTGTAAACAGTATAGATAACCATACTAAAATAATCAACTATTTTGTCCCTAAATACACTTAGATGATATTAATTATTCGTATAGTTGGAGCGGACGAAGCCGCGGGTGCCACTAGTTTCATAATAATATATTAACTTATTACTAGACTTCGGAAGGGTGTGAAGGTGTGAGATATTACCGGATCGATAGACAGGATATCGCACTTCTATTATGAATGAATTCCCTGAAGAAGTTGCTCTTCATAAACCTTACATAGGGGATAAGCTTCCTGAAATTATTGTGTATTTATTTCCTTTGAAAAATACAAAAATATTTTCCAATAAACGTAACTTAGACTACAGTTACACTTAGATATTAATTAGTCTAGTCATAATGTAATAAAATTAAATTCATAGATTTACAAATTTAAGAAAATTGCGTGTATTACAAATTCAAATTCCAAATATGGAACGTATAGATTGAGATAATATATTAATTTAAAGCAAATATTATTCTACTAGTGACCCTCTTGCGGCTTCGCCCGCTTTAACTACTGGATTATTTATATAATGTATGTTTGCAAAGTACTTAAGGTAATGTGAAAATTAATTAAACCCTAATGCAACCCGCATTTTCGTAGCTTCAATAAGGATTTTCCAATTGTTTTACACAGCAAGGATTTTAAGTAGGTAACATAACTTTAAAACCGTGCTACTAATCTTTTCAAGTACTTATTAAAATATATTTAAATGACTATTTTTAGATGGTTAATTGACTATTTTTAAACGGAAGAAATTATAAACAAAAGCCTACCTACTAATAACTACTACAAAAAATATGAAACAAAATATATCGCGCTGAAATAATACATTCAACTGTAATTATTCAATACGTGAGACGCATCTAAATCTTTGCATCTAAATCTAAATCTTCTTAGAGGCAGGCGGGTTTTTTTTCGAGCTTTTGGTTAATACTGTTAAAACGACGACACCGGTTGGGTAGGGAAGAGGGTACTCTGTCCCTGATGAAAAGCAAGCACTACGTGGCTGCCTGTGAGGAAAATTAAATAGAATGCATCGGCCGGGAATCGAACCCGGGCCGCCCGCGTGGCAGGCGAGCATTCTACCACTGAACCACCGATGCGTGTAAGGTAGGCGGGCGCGGCGGACGCAAAACGTCGCGGGGGGCGGAGGGACGAATGGCGAGTGGCGAGCCGTTTCGCAGCAAGGATTTTTTGATATTGTAACAACTTCTAAAGTACTTATTAAAATGAAAAACAGTAAAAGACAGTTTTGATCTACATTAAATGGCCAACGTAACTAATATACTTATTTATATGCTGAGAGCAAGGGATAAGTGAAACATAGCTGATGTGTCAACGGCGTGATGTGTCAACAATTAATTGCGTTTTTCTCTAAAACTATTCGCAATTTCGAAATAGTGTAAAAAGCAAATTTGATCTTCGTTTAACGTAGAAAATTAATAAAGTATTTTAAAGGATAAGGATTAATACCATTATGGAAAAAAATCCCTCACAATAAAAAATATATTGAAATTACAATTTTTAGACAGAAATAGGATCACTACACGTTATTTTTAAAAGATACGAATATATATACGGATAAGCTCCAAGAGCGTGGCCTAAGATGGTATGGCAACGTTGCGTGCCGGCGTAGGAATAATATCGGATGCAAGTTTTGTCATAAGTATTGACATAATATTACTAGTTAGACAACAAAACTTATCTTCGCATTTTTACTCCTTGCATTTCTGCGGCGATAAAATCGCTATTATTCGATAAATAATCGGCAGTCATAAATCCATCTATTAGGCGCGTGCAAGCAAAGAACTGCGCGAGATCTCCTAACTATCACCGACTAGCGAGTTGTAAGACCAGTGACGTCACCGCCGACCGCGGGACTATTAGCGGCATTTAAAATTATTGCAAACTTCAAATGCCTGTAAAATCATAACTACTTGGTTGTTTTTAAAGAAACAAAAACTTGTGTATTTGTATACGTTAAAACTTTACTGTAACGAACTTTGAAGTATTATTTCATACCTATTTCCATTCCTTATTATACTTTCACCTTACCATTTTACCTTTACCATTTTTGAACCTTTAGAGATTTCCCACATTATATTAAGCAGACACAAGTAGCTTATTGATGAGGTAATGCAATTTCTGGATATTATAAAGACAGCGTGTTATATGATGAAATACATTTTCTCTAAGTAAATTGGAAAAAATAGTAGAATCGATTCTCAATAATTATAGGTATAGCTTTTTTAACTGCGTCGTGAAAAAATATTTGAAATATCAACACACACGAGGGACTTAAGTTATTATGGTATCTCATTATAAAATCAAGGTAGTATGTAAAGGAAGGTGGTCATTGAAACGAATGCTCGCTCCGAAATAAGAAAATGCACACATGCGTTATCTAAATAGATGAGATAAACAATTTCATATACTAGTATAGCAATTTAGAGAATCTCTCTTGTTAAATAACGAGAATATAATCCTTTAGATTGCTTCTTTTCCAAAACGTAAAGCCATTTTTCAATATCCAAGGGCGTTTTGTTTCATGGAATAGGTACTAGCGCTACATTTGAACGAGTCAAATGCGACCGTGAGAGATTAAAGACTAGCCGACCGTATTTCAAAAAAATGGAATCGTAAGCATGTTATTGGAATAAAATTGTTTCTATTTTCCATTTCTGATACTACTGGCATTTTTCAACATTTTTCAACATTCTCCACCTTCCTCCCGTCTTCCTCCTGGCATTAATCCCGGCTATTGCCAGGGTCTGCCCTCCTACTCAACCTGCTCCACTTTGCACGGTCTTTTGCTTCCTCGGTGGTTAGACCATTGGCTCTCATGTCCTGCATCACGACATCCAGCCAGCGCTTCCTTGGGCGTCCAGGAGGTCTCACTCCAGGAACTGATATAGCAAGGCACTTGCATCCGACATAGTTCTTAGGCCGGCGCGTAACGTGGCCAAACCATCTCAGACGACGCTCTTGGAGCTTATCCGCTACGTCACGGACCCCAAGACTACCTCGAATGAATGTGTTGCGTATGCGGTCAGACCGCGTTACGCCGCACATCCACCTCAGCATCTTCATTTCCGTGACGTGAAGCTCCTGAGTGTGCCGAGATAGTGCTGGCCAACATTCGCTGCCGTATAAAAGAACCGGTCGGACGATGCTCTTGTATATCAGCCCCTTGAGCTTGGGCGGTATTCTGCGGTCGCAGACCACACCAGTGACCTCCCGCCATTTGGCCCAGGCAGCGCTTATCCGGCCATGGACATCGTGGTCGATGCCTCCAGACTCGTGCATAACGGATCCAAGGTACCTGAACTTCTCCGACTTAACGGCTGGTTCAGGACCTATAAGGATGGTGCTCGAGTCCCGGTTCCCGCAGGCCATGTACTCTGTCTTCGACACATTTAGTTTAAGGCCGCCGTTCTCAAGCGTACCCTTCCAGAGGTTCACTTTACGCTCCAGCGTCAGTCGGTTCTCGGCAATGAGTGCTATGTCGTCGGCATACATCATCAGCCATGGAGGCTGGTCCTGGATGTGAGCCGAGACAGTATCGAGCACTACATTGAACAAGAACGGACTAAGAGCCGAGCCCTGGTGAACCCCCACTGTAATCGGGAAGGGTCTAGTGTCGCCAACAGCAGTCCTAACCATAGAAGCGGAATCGTGGTACATGCCTCTGATAATCTCAATATAGGCCTCAGGGATCCCTTTGGATCGCAATGCCCACCAGATACACTGACGAGGCACACAGTCAAAGGCCTTCTGCAGATCTAAAAAGGCCACGTGCAGAGCTCTCCTTTTTTCCCTGTATGCCTCCATCAAAGTTCTGAGGGCGAAAATGGCGTCCATGGTGCCCGATCCTGGCTGAAATCCATATTGAGACTCAGAGACAGTACACTCTCGGCGGAGCCTGAAGTCGATCATGCGCTCGAAGAGCTTCATGGTATGACTCATAAGCTTAATGCCCCTATAACTACCACAATCTTGAACACTGCCCCTTCCCTTGTAAATAGGGGTAATAAAGCTAAGCCGCCACTGATGCGGCATCTTACCAGTGTTCAAGATATGGTTAAAAAGGTCAGTAAGCATGAGCACACCAAGAGAGCCCAACGATTTCCACGCTTCGATCGGAATGTCGTCAGGTCCCACCGCTTTTCCGTTCTTCATGCGTCGAAGGCAATTACGTGTTTCGTCAAGGGTTATTGGGGCAATAAGTCCGAGGTTAGGCGGTGGGTCGTGATGAAGACTGCATGGGTGCTGAGTATTCAGCAACTCCTGGAAGTAGCTTCTCCACCTCTCCTTCACAGAGGCATGACTACAGAGCAGCGTGCCCTGGGAATCTTTGACGCAAAGACATTTTGCGATATCTTGCGTCACTTTATCCCGGGAACGTGCCAGTTTGTAAATGAGCTTCTGCCCCTCCACAGTTTCAAGTTTATCATACAATGGTGACAAACTTTCACTGCGGGCTCTGGCTACAGCTCTTTTACAGGCACGTTTAGCTACTGTGTACTCCAGTCTGTCTTCAGGAGAGTTGGATTCCTGCCACTTCTTAAAGGCAGCCTTCTTTTCACGAGTCACTTCCTGCACCTCGTCATTCCACCACCATGTCTCCTTGTCGATGACACGTCCTCCCCTAGAAAGGCCAAGAACTCGCCTGCCCGCCGCAATGATTGCCGACTGAGCCCGATCCCAAGCATCCTGAGCAGTCTCGGTGTTAGTCGAAAGATCGTGACTTTTCACCTCTGCCAGGAAGTCGGTCTGCATCCCGTCGTCCACCTTCCTCCCGTATACGACATTTTTCGTGTTGAGGCAACTCAAGTCAACGCTGCGTTTTGTTTTATCAGAGCAAGTTAATCACTTCAATTCACTCCGCTAAGTGTAATCGCTTTCAAATTAAGATGCTGTTCCATAGCCCCATGATGGCTACATACTGTATCATTTATGTAATAAAATATTACATAACCGCTATAATATTATAAAACATGCTATACGTTCTAAATGTATATAAATAACATTAAATAACTATTTCTCGTAAATAAGTAGGAAGCAATTGATAAACTCGGAGCAACATTTTCAAATACATGTTTTTTTTTTCTAGTTTTTTAAAATGATATTTTTTTAAAATAATATAATAAATCAACACGCAACAGGGTAGGCAGAACATCTGGGAACTCGCTAATTTATAAATGACATCGTCAAGAAATTAATAATTAAAAATGAATTTAATATAAAATCTAACGTTTATATTTTTTGGATTTCCGTTTAGTAAAATAATATCGGTTATCGGTTGTAGGTTCGATCCCCACTCGGAGAAGTGAAATATTTATTAATGTTTATATTTCCATTTTCGCTCTGGTGTCGAGGCAAAGCGGGGCGTTGAGTTCCGCCACTCAACACGCAATGCCTCCAATATTCGGCGGAAAGTGGAGAACGGAGTGTCTTAACACTATGCTCCCCCTGCCTACTCTGTTGTGTGCGTGTTATTTAATTCTTTTATTTTTTTTCATAGATATTTATTCAACTTTACGATGTAACAGTGCAGAAAGAGGGGTTGTATTACTTCTATCCTTTTTTCGTGTGTTGTGTAGGTACACCATGTTTTCCACCGAATTACGTTGCATGTTGAGTGAAGGAACTCAACGCTGCACATTGTCTTGTGAAACGGAGGAGTGAAAAATATAAATAAGTACTAGTAAATTCATATTTGCTTTTAGTCAGACTAGGGCCTACTGAATGTCGAGTGAAAAATTGATAACAGTTTAGAATTACTTATATATTTTTATTATTATCCATACCTATATTATAAATTCGAAAGTAACTCTGTCCGTCTGTCTGCCTTTTACGCAATCAGGGCCAAACCGCTAATTCAATTGTGATAAAATACTCATATAGAGAAACTTGAGGGTCCCGGAATGAACATAGGATACTTTTTCTCTCATATTTATAATATTTTAGATATATATCCAATATTAAAATACTTATTAATTTGACATGCAATTTATTCCGCCATGTTAATAACAACTGTCGTTGCTAAGCAACGATTTGCAAAGTTTGTTGTTAGAAAACGTCACCCAAAATGAGCTTGCCTAACGCATCCCTCTATTGAAAACTGAAAATAATTTCATAAATATTCGTAGGTATAGTTCAAGCGGGCGTAGCCGCGTTCGGGTCCACTAGTTCTAATATAAAGAGATTAAACAGTTTTGTAGGACATACTTTACTTCATGTTTACTTTTTCATAATGTTTTATATAAATGAATAATAATAAAACATAATAAATTCACAATGTTATTACGATCTCCATTGTTCTATTTCTCTACAATGGTTAGATATTGAACTCTACTGCTCAGCAAGCAGTTGTTTTCTTCGCTATATCAAAAAATTAAATTTGCTGTTTTTCTCTATTTCGCATCTTTTATTTTTTATTGATAATCTACAGATACATAATACATAATACTACAGATAATACACAGATTATCCGTGGGAGTTTAGGACTTGGATAGATTGTTAAATGAATTTTATAATCTTTGTATCTAGTATTTATAGATTCATGTAAAATTGTACCTGCTACAGCAGGGTTCTTGTATAAATCCGTTTATTTATCGTTTTTCTTACCTTTACTTTTGTGGATGTGTCAAATAAAAATTATTTAAAAAAGTGTGTTCGTAATGTAATAAATAGCAATCAGCTGTTACTTTCGATGATGATAAGAGCTTTATCCAGATTAACTTTTTGTTAGTTGGTGTTTGTTATGTTGTACAATTGTACATATTAATTCGTGACAGAGGAATATATTACATACAGTTTATTTTTTAACCATTTTCTACTTTGGCCATAGCCTTTTTAAATGTTATTTGCTAAAAAAGTTTCTCTTTGGACTTTTTAACCAAAGTAATATTTATCTTATTCATTATTATTATATAAACTAACAGAAGTCTCAGCCGAGCGGTGGGCGCTTCATTTACGGAGGTGGTGGAGGCGAACCTAAAAGGGGCAATGTCACAAAGAGATGATAGGGTGACAGAGGCACTGATCCAAAAACTTAAGAAAGGCGTTCTGCACAAGCCAGGCCAAATCTAATAGGCGAAGGTGTTCTATATAAAAGATAACTATATGTAATGTACTATAATAATATATATTAAATAAGTTATATATGTTAATAACATTTAAAAAAAAAAAAAAAATGTCGGGCTCATCCAACCCCTCTAGNATATATATATATATAAGTACTGTACTGTATATATAAGTACAGGTTAAATTGTCCAAAAAAAAAAATTGCCACATTAAAATAACTTTCATTTAATAAAAAAAGGCACGGGCAACTATGCGCGCGTGGATGTAGCTGTTCAAATAAAAAAAAAATCATATATTAATGCATTTTTTTGCATCATCATGACTCAATGGAGGCCAGTCGGGGACGGGACACGGGACTAGTTTGGGATCCGCTCGAGGAAATGAAATATGTATTTAAATGTATATTTCTATTTCTTCGCTTTGGTGTCTAAGCAAAACGTGGCGTTTAGTTCCGCCACTTAGCCCGCAGCGCCTCCAGAATTCGACCGAAAGTGGGGAACAGAGTGTCATATCTCTGCCTACCCTGCTGTGTGCGGGGTACAGCGTGAAACTGATTTAATTTAATTTTAACCATGACTCGATAGATAATATCGAAATTCACTTCTGTGTGAAACATTTTCAAGTTTATCTTCATCTGATTAGTTCGATATCAATATTTCTCTCAATATTAATCATTTAGGTACTCCGAACATCTCAACTCACAGATAGATAAGATTTTAAGACATTTGTAAAATTATAGTACCCTAACAATTTCTGACGGTTTGAAGAAGAAGAGAGGAAGACCACAGGCCACGTGGTCGACGACTATCGCCAAAGATCTGCCGCTCAGATGTAGAGCAAACCAAGGTCTTCTAACTTAGCCGGAATACGATACAGCCCTGATGCAATGCAATTTAAAAAAAAAGAGGGAAGAGGATCGGAGGAAGAATAATCTTTGACAGTTAGTGATTAGCAATAATTTCTCATAAATGGTCAAATCCAAAGATTATTTCACTTCTATGAATACCAAATTATTCCATAATAAACAATTTTCCAACATAACAAATAATTATTTTTCTTTTTGTGTAAATTTATAGTAAAAAAGTAATTAACAACCATTTACTGATACGGTAAGTTTATATATCCAGGTACTCAATGTATTGGCGCTTGTCGTGTAAAAACATTGTGTATTTCTTTGAACAGCAGCACGCCTTCATCATATTTAATTAGTGCTCAGCGTATATAAACAACTGTTGCTTTGAATATAATTAAGTAAGTTTACAGTTTTTGTATTTATTACGCTATTGCTATTTTATTGTTTGAATCTTAATACTACTACCTAATATTTGCGTAAACATAGTCCCAAAGTATTTTTGTCCTATGTATTATTTGACAATTATATTAAAATATACACAAGAGAAATTATTTAACGGCTTTTGTTCGTTATTCCATTATGGGAACATACCTATATGGGAATTACGCATTAATTGTATTCTTATTTATATTTTCACTTAATTATTTAAGGAGTTTATATTATTTCAGTCTTAACCTACTTCCAATGAAGTTTAGTAGGTATGATAAAATTGTGTCAATTGATGAAAGTTTCTACTATGACTATAATAAGTTCTTTAGAATGTTTAGTTCTCATCTCAAATTCAATAAATTTCTTTTTAAATAGTACTTTTATTTTTATTTAAGATGCGTTTATTAACCGGATGTTCGATGTAGAATCCTGCTAACCGATACGTAATTAGTTCAAATATAATCCGTCTTTAAATTATACGTATATGTCTTGGGATATTTAAAAATCACTTTCAAATATGCTTCATGAAGTTAGTTTCGCCTCTACGTTATTTAAAGTTAGCGATTTACCTATGTATGAAATGTCTAATTTGTTAATGCATCTTCGTTCTCCATTCACGAGGTTCTCACTGAATAGGGAGTTTCCACAAAATCTCGTTCTTAGATGATTAATTACATAATAATCAAATATAATAAATATAATATAATAGTAGAGACGGTTATTTTCACTAAAAAAAACATAATATATTTTTACATTGATTGGAGATCTATTTTTATATAATAATAATCCCTTGAAGTTATCCTATCTATCATGAAGCTGCTTGCGAGGTCAATACTTTCTTAACGAATATAATTAGCAAGATATTCTTGATCTTTTTTTTATGATCATTTTATTTATGAACTAAGCTTTTAATTCATGGAATTAAAAATATATTTTTAAAAAGAACGACTGAAATCCTAATAAACTATTGGGCATGTTTATTTTCCTTTTAGTTTTATGCAGTCGGTGTTTTTGTTTCTTAAAATATATTTTTTTCCACTTTTTTGTTAGAATTTATTACGGCAATGTTAATCATAATATACGTTTTTGAAATCCTCGTATCGTATCGAAACCAAAATTTTTTTTTTCACTAAGTCCAATGGCGTCTCACAGCCGCCATTATTTTTTTTAAAGTCGGGTGACTCTAAGAACACTTGGGATGCTAAAACGAATCTAATCATACCTCAATTATAGAAATCCGTTCAGCGGTTTTGAGATATGAGCTAATAAATACATACAAGATACGCGCGAAAAACATAACCCTTCCTTAGCAGTCGGGCAAAATGATTTAAATAAAATAATATAGGGAAATCTTTAAATACAAACCTGAAAACAAAATTTAACATTGTCCCCATTGTCATGTCAGTATTGTGTATATGTAATACACAATATAATTATTTTTGTTTCAGGTGAACACTTTCGTCTCGCCGCGCCACCGACTCTACCTTTGCTCTTTACAAGACCACGAAAATAAAAATAATCTTTGGATTTAAATGTTTTATTTTACGTAATTCACGAGGAAATAAGTTTTATCGGATTTAGTAAATTCAAATAATTAATTTTACGTAATTCACTTTTATCGGTTCGACAATTTAGTAACTGAGGCATATTTTTGAACTCAACATTTAGTACACTTCACAAGGTTTACTTTTCGGGATCGAAAAATGGCATGATTGAAGCCTTGGGTTATAAAATTTATTGTAAAAATTTGTTTCATGTATACAAGTTAAAAATTTTGTAAACATCGCGAAACAAAAACTTTTAAATAATAATAGCAAATTAGAAATAATTAGGTTTCCTCCAAATGGGAATTGAACCCACAATCATCACATGTACCAAGACTGCTCTACAATAGCATCAATTTAAAAAAAAGAATTAAAATTATAATAAGACCAGATAAGGAGTTATAGCAATCTGCCCAGGTATGTTCAATTAATAATTTGAGTTGCATAAAGCCAGCAACACTCATGGAGCTGCTCTGGTTGCCTTGGCATTCTTATAGCCATTGTCTGCTCTTTCAATAAGTAGAGAGGCAAGAATAAAACCACTTACCTGCATTAAAAAGGAAGTAGTGTCCCTTGACGGGTAACAGCTTCTTGTTGATTTTCATATTTCAAACTGCTCTATCCCAGGTCTGAAAAAATTCTATGTTTTAATAGAAGTATACTAAAAACTGAAGTAAACCAAATAAAAAGAAATATTTTTTATTGAAAATAAACCCATGAATACTGATAAAAAAAAAGCTTCTTTAATATCTTATTTAAGCAAGCATAAATTCAGTTCTTACCCCTAGTGTACATAATATGTTTTAGTAATGCTATAATTATTTTTAAACCTCTTTAAACAACTGATTAAAATAATTTTAACATGAACAAAATTCTTAAATAAAAATGAGAAGAATACCAGTGAACAATGGCTACACAAAACATTCAATAAATAAAAAATAAATTCAACTTCGGCAGCTAAGCATATTATAAGAAATTAATTATGAAAATACAGAAGTCATAGATGGATATTATAGAAAAGAAAAAGATGGCCAATTTAAAATAGATGTAGCGAGAAATTATTTAAATTCAGAAAAGTAAATCTCGAAAGAGGCAACATGTGGTTTTGACAGTCGAAAACAACAAATGTGCTTTAAAATAAGTTCGCTGAAAATAATAATACTGTCTCTGTAATTTATTATAAAGAGTAATTTTGCTATATAAAATTAAATTATAAAAGTTATTCGCATTGAAAATATATTATGAAAACAATACGTAATGCAAAATTTACGTACTAAAACTTGAAATAATTGATAATTTAAATTTTACCTTGTGAAAGGGGTTTAAACAACTTCTTGCATCAGCTAGTTTTTATTTGATCACTGAGCAATACTAAAACGAAAAGAATAAAATATTAATTTACATAACAAAGTTTTAAAGAATCTTATTTGAAGTTATAAACTTTGGTCATACTAATGAGTATGTTCCCAACCTGAAAACCTCGGACCAACTGATGTCATATGTCAAGGTTTATAGTGAAGTGAACTAGTACAGTTTGACTACTTATTTTGGTGCTGCCAGTATTCTTATAAAATCCCCAGAAAATTTATAATCGGATTTTCAGCCTTATAAAGCTTATTATAAGTATAACACTGGCTTTATTATAAGTATAACACTGGCTTTATTATAAGTATAACACTGGCTTTATTATAAAATATATTTATTTTATATTAAATTGAAGCGGCAAAAAAATTAGTACATTCATAAATAGTTTAAAGGATAGACATGCAAATGAAAGACTATATTTATATTTTTTGTAGATATTAAAATGACAGGAAACTAAATAAAGGCATAAACTAAAAATAACGAACTATATTTATCTATTTCATATTTATTGTGAATTATTTTTTACGGCATACATTAAAATTTCAGTAGAGTTTCAATCAAATTGATAATTCATTTTATTTCATAAAATGATCCAAGTAGGAAAAATTTAAGACAGTAGCAACATTACTATCGCTAAAACTTGAAAGGTTTCAAATGTCAATCGTGAAATATAGATGATATATAAAATTGTATTTTATATAATTTAATTACAAGAACGATTCAATGGCTTCCTACTCAGCAATAAATAATTAAATCACAAAATGAAACAATTATTTTTTTAAACATTTAAAAGTTTCTTTGATATTTGTTCAAAAAAATTATATGTATCATTAGAAAACCTTTATCTCTTATATTATGAAGAACGCAGTTCCGAGAATAATACGTAATTTAAAACTTAAAACCTATAGTTATTTTATTTTAATATTTAATTTTTTTTATTGTTTTTTTCTTATTTTTTTTTCTGATTTTCTCGATTTCAAATTATGTTGATTTTTATAAAGTCATAATTATTATCTTTTGTTTTGGTTTAAATGTTGATTTTTATAAAGTTATAATTATCTTTTGTGAATTTGGACGAAAATTAAATATAAAATATTAATCTGATTAATCTTTTATTATTTGACATTTGTTTTCTTTCGAATTGGTAAAATGAAAATTGACAAAATATAAACTTATTAGCGGCCCGCCGCGGCTCCGCCCCCTTAGACTACATGATTATTCATTTAATAAGCAGAATTGACTGATAGTCAAATGTGTTCATGTCGATGAATAATTTAATTTACTCGTTCTGAAACAGCCTTAAATGTAAAATTATTGATTTGGGTAAGGATTTATAATATTCTTTGTAAAATAACTGCAATGATTGCATATAAGAAAACATACCCAAAACGAATTCAAAATTAATAATCGAATATCGAATCGAAAATAATTAATTGAACCTTCTCCTTGTTTTGAAAGTCGGTTAAAAATACAGATTTATCACAAACAAATACAGATTTATTATAAGTATGAGTGTCTTGGCTGAATCTTTAGCTATCAATTGGCATGATGCTAGAAAAAAATAAGTGATTGTATGATAACCGTAATATTAAGAAATATGGCTATTTTTCATATAGAAATAATGATTTTAACATTTTTTTAAAAAGTCACAGTCAAAAGCCACAGTCAAAAGCCACAGTCAAAAGCCACAGTCAAAAGCCACAGTCACATATAGGCCAGAGCTCCTGATCCTCCACCTTCCTCACGTCGTTGGTGGCGTGAACTGGGAGCCTTACGATGTGTGGAAATGGTTATGATATGATTTATTTGCTCATCTATTTAATATAATCAAGGAATTTGTATTTAAAAATAGAGTATTTTTGGGGATTCGAAATAAAACGATTTTTTTTCTAATAAGCTATATTTCGATATTCTTAAATGCATATGAGCAGGCATTTACTCACTTTTATTAATGAATGTTTCCAAATTTTTTTAACTGCTGAAATTGTCACCTATGTGCTTATTCTTGTTTAAGATCCTTAGATGTGAATATATGCCTACTTTACAAGAGTTGATTAAATATGAAAATTAAACTATCTTATCAAGTCTATTTAATAACTATCGATTGATAAGGAGTTGTATGATGGGAAAAGTAGAATAAAATAAATAATTGTGTTTAGGGAAATAAATTCCTTTCAAAAATAATGGACAACCGCCACAAATCATTATGTATCTAGCAACAATCTCACTTGATAGGGTAAAAAAATTGAATAGATATCCAAGTAAAGGATTCAGTGATGGAACGAGACTGACTGATCAAGGTCACACGAAGATTAGATATGATCTGTATCGAATTAATAGGTGTATTTAGTATAATATATATAGTTTAACTAGATATGATTAGTAAATGTTTATTTAAGGCAGCAGACAGTACAGTCAGTAGCAGATACGATATGAGATGTAGTAAAGTTATAATAATCACCGCTTGATATTCCAGTGTTACTCACAATATAAATAACGTTATATCTAAACTATAAAGTATAAAGAAACAAACTATAACCATTTTAAAATAAATCTGACATAAGTAATTTGGATGTGAACATTAATGATTTGTCGGATATTATTATTTCTTTGCTGTGATTCTAAAATAAACATACATATTTTTGTTATAAGTTGCCTTTTTGGGTTAGTTTCCTTTAAAATTAAAGTAGAATTCATGATAACAGCTTAAAGGTCTGTCAATTTGTTAAACTGCGTCAACAGGGGGGGGGGTCCGCCTCTGCATGATCTGAATTTGTAAAGCAAGCTAATCCTGGAGTCCTCGAAAAAGACCGCTTCCCCTTCGGCCGTAGTTTTTAAAATAAGTCAAGAATATTACTCCCAAGAGCAGTTTTTAATAAATCCCAAAGCATAATACTATACTAGAATGAAGTTTGCCCCAGAAGAAGAAAATACGAAAACAAATAACATTCCTTCCCAATTTTTAAGCATATTGTATAAGCTTACGTTAACTAATCGACAATCTTTTGGGTGAAGGAGTGCAAATCTTAATTTGTATTATTGTACTCCGCGAGATTCGTCGAATTTACTAACTTAAGTAACATCTAGGATGTGAATTGAATTTAATGAATGATATATATTATTTGCTTTCGTTTAGTACAGGGGTCCGTTCTCCGTCGTGACACGTTTATGCGTAAGATAGAAGAAACGGTATGGGTGAACCTCATGCGCCTTGTGTCACTCAGGAGATGTTACAACATTGGATGGTAAACAGCAACTCTGCAATACTTCACTGACAGAGAAAATAAATATAACGTCGTGTTCGGACGTTCGTCATATTCAATGTCCACTTGGTTTGGACAACTGATCTTTATCTATTTCTATTTCCGCCAGAATCTTCTTCAAAATCTTTTTCCGTGCAGACCTGAGGACAAATTTGAATTAATTAAAACAATCGTACTATAACATAATAAAATAAATCAGCTTCACGCTTTATCCCGCACACAACAGGATAGGCATAGGGAACCTAGTGTTAACCCACTCTCTGTCGAATTCTAGAGGCATTGCGTTTTGAGTGGCAGAACGCCACGCCGCGCTTTGCCTCGTAACCAGAGCGGAGAAATGGAAATGTAAATAAATATTTCACTTCCTGGGAACGGAGCATCTTAACACTAGGTTCCCTCTGCCCTACCCTACTGTGTGCGAGATACAGTGTGAAGCTGATATTTTATAAATAGTTGTATTTATGGTAGTACAATTAATAGTAAGTAGACTATAGTTGTGATGTATTAGATATTTTATAATCGAAAACTGGACTTACAATTTGCTATTCAACTGTCAATGGCTCTGGATGGAGCATAATATATCTATACTAATAACTCATGTTAGACTAGTGACTCATGTTACTAGCAGCAGAGAAAACCTATTATCCAAACATTTAGTTTCCCGCGACCGAACAATTTTCGAGACGTTGCGTGTTGAGTGGCGGAACTAAATGCCGCACTTATGTCTTTTTACCAGACCGAGGAAGTGTTAATAATTTATTCTCCCAAGTAAGAAACCCACTACAACGATCAAGGCTTACAGTCAGGTGTTGTCCCGCTGCACCATGACGACTAAATTTAATAGTTTTATAACATAAAGTAAGAAACATACTCATTTGCTTGTTTCAAGTGCTTTCTTTTCACGGCCGCGCGCGTCGTGCGCACGTTTTGTGTGTTGGACTCCTGAGGCAACTAAAAATATTTAAAAAAAAAAACAATGTATTTATCGTAAGCATAGCTACTTACTGCTTTACACATTTTCTTATTAAACCTAGCCTTAATTTTTGTATTGCTTTGGCGTTATCACATGATAGAATTAAAAGAGTTTCGACTCACGCTACGTTCAAAGTTTTATTTTGTCTATTTTTATATACTTTTCATATATCTTTTCTTCGTTTGGAATAACCGTTCAAAAAATAATAATATGTAAGAAGTGAAAAACAACATACAATTAGAGTTGTAACCCTAATAAAAGTAAAAGAAATTTACATTTTTAATAACAAAATCGCTTAAATAGAGTTTCTGTGTCTGCTCCATGACATTGTTGGCGGCATGTTTCTTTTCGCGTAGCGCCGCCTCCAGCTTTTCTTTCAGCTCGCGGACCTCCGCATTCGCTTGCTGGCCCGTGGCCTCCTCTGTGGAGATCTGCTGCAGAAGCTCCGCCCGTTGCTCGACGCCCACCCTCACTGTAGATAGAGTATGTTAATTTGTAGTTTGTGTTTTTGTAGTCTATATATTTAATTATTTTCTCTATACCTAAGTAGTCGGCTTTCCTTACACAGGCACAAACCTAACAGAGGGACACCGTCGCACACGCCTCAATTACGTCGTACATCGAGTCGTAGGTATTGGCGGTGAAGTTCAAAGTTGTTTAACCTTTAGTATTTATAGTTGGTGTTATTGTTATCTATCTATTCGTAGCTGCGTCACACGAAGTACAGTATGGACAAAAATTGTGAAATTAAATTAAAATCCTACGTCTAACTAAACTGTTCCCTACATGTTGCACTAGTGACACACCCGCGGCTATACCCGCTCGAACTACATTTATTTGATAAAGATTGATTTAATAAAATAAATTATGTTTGCGTTCTTATAAATGTTTACAGCTAACTTACAGTGAAGTCTAACGTTAAAAAGAATGTTCTTTAATTTTTTGGATATTTTTATTGTTATTCCACTTCAGTTTTCGCCTCCAAAAAGTTAATAAATCTTTTATGGCTCTGAGCATACGTATATATAATAAAATTCCGCAGTGTAATCTAGGTTTGCCACTTCCAAAATTGAAAATATCTGTAAAAAAAATTCTAACAAATAAAGCTTATTACACTGTTCAAGAATATTTAGAGGATAAACATGTATGGAATTAATGTCTATTGAATGTAATGCAGGATAGCTGCCAGCAAATGTAATAGATTGTACCATTGAGTTTCTTGCCTGCTCTTCTCAGCAGATCTGCCTTCTGAACCGGTGCTAGCTTTTGGTTCATATGTTCATTCGACGATTCAAAAGTGCTTAAAATATATAATATATTGCCTATTTGAATAAAGAATATTTTGAATATTTTTTTTTATGTATCCTATAGTCTTCTTTCATAGATTGATTATCCAACGCAAATATTATTTTTCATTTTGTACATGTAGGTTGTTAGATTAGAGTTAAAGTTTATTTCAACCAAATAAACTCTTCCACTTTATTATATTAGTATAAATATCTATTTTATGTGTAGTGTAGGTACCTATCTAAATGTTTTATTTCTGTAAGACTTTGTCTTGTGGGGAATTCAGGGTAAATGGAAAAAGCTTTTAATTATAGCTTTACATCTTTACTCTATATCTAATAGTGTACTATGTAACCTAGACACTCGATTCTTCCTTCTGACTGAATGTGAGACATTGCATCGTAAATTAGGGAACTCGACGCTGCGTTTCGTCTTTCCAGAGCAGACCAATGAAAATAATTCATAGTCACACCCACACACAGCCATGTCTTGTAAGCCATAATATACGTAATTAAATTTATATAGACATACACAAGACTCAATAGATCTTAGAGCTACCTAAGGAGATATGAGGTGGACACATACATTTATCCTGCAATGTATCAATAAACTTTTGTCTTTCTGCATCCTTCAGCTGCATCAGTGTCAGATCCTGCATCCACTGGGCCGACTCTTGGATCTCTGACCTCAGGGTGTCTTTGGTCGCCCTACATTTGATTAATGTCCCTGTCAGTCCCTCATAGTGGTCCATAAGAATCTTGGTTATTTCTAGGGTATTGTGCACTCTATACACGAGGAGGAAATAATTTTACAATTATTAATATAAAATAGCATTCTCTTGTGCCTAATTATAATTCTAAACCATTTTTTCTTTGGGTAGTGGAAATTAGTTAAAACCTCCCACAGAAATACCTACTTGTTTTTATGTTGACAACATAAATAAAAACTACAAGGTGAGAGAGGCGTCAAATCAGATTGCTAGTAATTTACAACATCATTATTACCAATTTAATTTGCAATTTTATAACTCCTTCGTGATCTAATGTGACATTGTAATATAAGTTATAATATAAGGTTAAATTACCAATAATATATAAGAACATTCTTTAAAAATATACTAACATGTTTAATATTTTTGGACGACGAAGTAGCTCCTCCTGATACTTCATATATGCATTTTCATTTATCATGTGCAGTTCCATCATATTTTGTTTTATATTTGCAAATTTGTTTTTAAATTCCCAATATGCCTCGTCTTGCGCTACCTATAAGAAATATCATATTTAATATAAAACTTATTATAAAACTTATAATCCACAATAAAAAAATAAAAATTTCAAATCAAATCAAAAACCCTTTAATGCACAAAGAAAATACAATTAAATTTGTAATTTTGATACAGTGCATAGGCGGCCTTATCACTAAGTCACTTAAGTTAGATAAGTGATCTCTTACAGGCAATCTTTTATTTACAAAAACTAATAGTAAGATACAATTCTTGGTGGTCAACTCCTTACTTCTAATATCTTTTTAATACATATAAAAATTAGAAAGATTTCTTTTAGAAATAAGTCCACCTTTGTCAACTAATTTTACATTTTATATTACTGTATGTTTTGTTTTATTCAATAAAGAATATATACAAAAATTTCAAAGTGGCGGGATTCAGGCTCGGACTCGCTTCAGAATTGTACATCTTATCATATCATATGCGCGTTCCTAACAACTTATTCATGTTTTAGCATCTGTGGATTTTTTTATACATATCTAATAGTATATTATAAATTATAAACATAAATTATATATTACGTTTTTAAAGTTACCTATACGGGTTTGAATTTCGCTTCGTTCAAAGTTTTCGTAGTCTAAAAATAAATTGAAGCAATAGCCCACAAGTGCAATTATTATATAAAATTATGTGTATGTAACTATTATATACATATATATAATAGCATTCTTCCTTTTACTTTGCAATCATTAAATAGCTCCTAAAATATTCCTACACTATTTTTAGTTTCAAATTATTATTTTTGTATTTAAAAATATACTTGCCTCCATTTTGTTTTTTGTTGTTAGTTTGTGCAGGACAAAGTAACTTGTAACTTATTCTTGAATTCTTTCAATTCCACTCTTTCCTCCAATTCTATTATATTTCTATAAAAGATAAAAAAAACTATAAACAAATCAAGTATTTAATAAGAAAAAAAAAACTATATTGAAGACTGTTCTAAAATAATAAAATTAGAATGTGGGACGATCTCACCGGAAAAAAACGAAGACGAAAAAAGACGTTAGGAAAATGAAGTTAGCTAGACGCTACTCCAGTGCTGCCATCCTCGGGAAGGCAAAAAACAGCAAATGGAACTTAAAAAAATAGAAGAAAACAGTAAAATACAAGAAATTTATTAAAAATAATACAAGTACTCTTATATTTATAAAGAAGATCAAGTTAAAATGCAAATATCTAACCAAAATGTTATAAATTTTACTAAAATAATTAATTTTATCATTATTTTCAATTTCGAGGCTTTCGACGTTCACGCGGTAAATATTTTAGAGTCACGTACAAAAAAAACTTAATTCTTATATTATTTCGTTGTTCATCTGTTTTTATGTCTCTCTGGACCATTGTATGATGGTATATATATGTTCTGTTCTGTTCTTTCTAATATGGAAAGAGGTATATATATAGTTAGGAGACTTCTGTGCTACAAATGTCAACTGT